>JABASD010000764.1:0-58836 GCA_019776165.1 Pogonognathellus flavescens | reverse complement strand
TGGCAACAGAATAAACAAACTTAAAAGTTGCCTGGTAAAAGGGTTAAGGACAATACAGAGCTTTTGATGTATAATAACACAAAAGTAATGTCACAGTTCTGAGCAAAGTAGTATTTCTTGCTTAGCATTGCGTGTATGTGAAACTTATGTACAATGTATGTTATAATATCTGCTCAGCTGTGCACAGGTTGTGCATAATCATAATATGCTGTATTGATTGATAAGTTCAAAAGTTTCGTTTTCCATATGCTTTTCTATTCATGCACTAAAAGTTTCACTCATGACAATAATTTATTCATGCACAGTATACATTACACAATAACAAAGTACCTATCTCATTCATGAATCTAAGCATGAGCTATTGCTTTAAAAATTATGGATGTATATAATATTTATACGTGTTTTAAGAAAGCAATAACTTTTATTACTTATATAGCAATAAGGAAGAGATATGTAAGAAAGTAACAACAAGCCTTTCACATTCTTATACAACGAATTCCTCCCACGCGACGCGCTTTGCAAGTAGTATGAGCAATGAACTTCATTCATGGCAAAGAGCTTTCTTCCTACAAAGCCATGCTTTCCAATTCTAATGGTCTCGATATGCCCACTAGACTCACTTCCTCTCCTTTTAGATGTGATAGCGCGTAGCTGTATACTTTCTGAGACTTCAGAATAAAAAAGTTAGTATAGGTATATATAAAGATTTGTATATTAATTATGTAGTAAGAATCCAAACCAACATTCAGTGAAAGCAAACTGTTAAGAAAATAAAGCAATTTTTTTCTTTTGCGTTGAGTTGAATGTTAAAAGTTTTCCTATTTATTATATTAAACACGGACTATTTACAATTTTGCCCGAAAAATCTAGCAAAAACAATTTGTTAATAAGTACAATAAGGAAGCCTGCTTTCGAATCCAGATGTACCTAACGCCAACCCTTAATAACAGAATTTATAATGTCCAAAACTTTCACACAGAGAAGAATCCTTATTGCACAATGTGCGTCTGACATTTTTCCCTTTACTTTTCTAGCATACCACTAATAAGTATTTCCTTCTTATGTGCAAAAACAATTTTTTTGTAATGTTACACTAGTACTTCAGCCCTAGTAGCCACAGAAAAAATTCCCTCATCCAGCAGACAGGAACAAATACTCTACATTCATTTCTTTGATTATATTCGGAATATCACACCTACGCAGTACTAAAGACCATGCATCATTGTTGAGTGGGAGTATTATAATGACAGGTGTGTCTATATACATTAGAAAAATAAATAAGTAGGTAAGGACTTTTAGTAAATAGTATAGGTACCACAATAATGTTACCTATGGTATAATAAACTCATATTACAGATTTACTAGCAGCAAGAATTATCTAAGACGATTATAAAAAGGTTGATAATTTATTGCACATAATACAGCTGGAAAAATGTACTTTTAGTTTAATGCTTGGCAGTTTTATACGCTAGCAAGTAGAAAGGATTTTTTGCGGAAGGATGAAGTGCACAATCAGTGTATTGTCTGCAGCAAGTGCAGAGACACATACAAGAATAATTAATTACATTGAATTGCACAGAGTGCTTATAATTAATAATACTCTTCCGCAAGCAAGGTATTTAGGAGAATGTGAATGAATGGGTAGTAGTAGCATTTAGTAATACCAGAAGAATTATACATGTAAGGCTGACTTTGGCTTTCTTCATAATGTGTAGCTGTATATGTAATGCCAGTATTGAGCAAAGGGTAAACAAGCGTTTGAGACCGTGCCGCTTTTGCCTGAGGTGTATAGTATATCCGTTATCAGTCTGTTGTGCTGTCATTGTGGGAAAGGTTTATGGAAGCTTTAAAGTAAGTCTGGAGGTTGTTAACTTAAATGACTAGAAAGACGGCGTGGGTGGGTGGCAGCGAGAAAAGGCCATCAAATTACAGACGAAAAGAAGATAAAATAAATCGCAACCGTATACACTTACACTGCTGGAGTGTTGCCATTAATGTTGAATTGGCTTTGATAGGATTGGATTAATTTTCTCAAATTAGTTTTTACAGTTCCAAGTAAATCGCTCGAGTCCACGTTTTTTACGAGAGTGGATGAACTGATGAACTATTCGATTGATTGTTAGTAGTGCTTTCCTACTTTTTACAGATAACATGCATTTATATTATGTCAGCATTCAATGTAAAGCTAAACACAAAACAAAGCAAGTAATAACAAACATAATATTCCGGAGTACAAACTTCTGCAACGTCCAATGTACAGAACTTGAGTTTATCTGTCTGTGCATGCTGTTTGTTAAGTAATCAAATTAGTGATGTTTTAGAGACTTTGATAAGTAAGTGAATCACACTATACTGGAGGATTTTCTGTTTACAAACAGACATGAGACACCTCCTTTTTATATTAATGTAGACAGATTTCTCGTTAAGATGCATTTCCTCAGTTTTATGTACAAAAACATGAAAGTTAACACAGATCCATTCAATCTGTCCTTTTACGCCTACACTCCATGTCGTCCATGTATTCAATCCACTAACTACGTTTCTGATAATCCTTTCAGTGAGGTACTTACATCATCAACTTGTATTCAACCCACGTGCCATCATAATTTTTATCGGTTAGTTAACCTAGTCGTGGCACCATAAAAGGCTCAAATTGCTTGCACTTAACTGTTGTGAATATTATAAACCTACATGAGTGCGTTTATGTACAGATTAACACATTATAAGCAACGTCACTATGTACGCTGTACAATAATGAGTTTATTTCATGTGGCAGTCACAATAATAATATCATAGGCTTCATTTATGTTACAGACAAGTCTGTTGACTGTTGCAGGTGGTTTTGACAATTTTGAATCTTCATCTGCGTATATATAATCCTTTACTGCGAATATTGCACTAATGTTGTCGTATATGTCTTAAGCGCTAGACATTTATGGTGTGTATGGCTACAAAAATGTTATATTAAGATTATATTGCGTAGTTTGTTCTATCTTTGGTGGTGCTGGTACCGCCGTACCTATAAACTCACATGCTTTTTACATACATGACTGCACCAGTCTGCATAAGTACCAAAATCCGAATTGATAATAATGATGTGATTAGTCTGACAATAAACCGATAAAAACTCACACAGTTTAGTTTCGAGGAAAACCAACTTATGAGTATTTTCCTTATACTGCATACGGTAGTAGCGCATTAATTTATTCTTAGAATGGATGATTTTAGTCACATGTTTGTTAATGTCAACCTACTTATTTTTTCTATTATTAGTAGTTTCTTTGTAATGACCTCATTTCCAGCACAATAACAATAATTGGCTAGTCTGACTATATTTAACGCAAAAGAGATAGATTGATACAGGTAGTAAGTACCTATAAAAACTATATGCCTACATCAGTACTGTAATTTAGTGAAAGTGAAGGAAGCCGGGTACCATCATGCATTTGAAAGTTAGCTAACGCTAACGGAAACACTAAAATATTCGTAATCGTATGTAGTGAGTAGTGACTTATTTAGTGACAGGAATTTAAACGCTGTACCGACTGTTTTTATGCGTGCATGATGACACTGCTCTACCTCCAGTCAGACATGCCTCCCACGAGAGAAATAACGTGTCAGCCAGACAGACATAAGTCTAAGCTAATAAAATGTTACAATCATTTCAATTGCTGTGGAATTGGAGTAGTAATTTCGAAAGGGAAAACCAATACTTATTGCGGACATGATGATTTACCATTTAGATACATAAATTCGCTGAGTGAGTGCATTTAAATTTTTGTTTCGGTGGTAGATACATATCAATTCCCTGGGTGCAGTTAAATTTTTGTTTCGGAGAAAATTACAGATATTATGTCAATAACGGTCATTTTTAATTACAAGCTACCTAAAAGTGCTCAAGAAGAGTAAGTATGACCTCTATAGAACCTACCTAAAAGTGATTAATTATATTAATTTGCGCCTTGGACAATTAATGCACTTCTTGCTTGGCTGTAAAAAATAATTGTACCGCTGGCAAGATATGTACGTAGTTTAAAATGTACACTTACCTATACAACGTTGACAGCATGTGTCTCCTGAATTTGATGTACTGGAGGTTGAGGCTAAAGAAATTCCTGAGTTACTGCATTTCAGATCCGAACAGGGTGTACTTTGGCATAAAACCATTCCGCTCTGAATAGAAAGCATTGCATAGAACAAATGTCAAATTAATGACTTACTTTTACAGTCGATGGGGTTTGAAGAACCATAAGAGCTCTATACACCCACGATTTCCCTTTTAAACGGAAATAGATTTTGTACACTGTTACCTGACAAATGCACTGCATGCATTGATCTTGTACGGAAATAGGCAGCCCAGACATATTGGCAGTAAACGATTCACCATCTTTGTAAATTTTTCCTTGGTGGAGACAAGAAACGAATTCAGAAATGTCAGTTCCAATATCCCCGTCATCATCTTCTTCTTCTCCAGAGTCGTGATCAGAGGCAGCACCGCCAAATGGAACATTTCCTCCTGAAAATCCTTGACTGACACTCTGAGCAGAATCTGAATCTCCTGAAAGTAAAATTATCCTTATCAATACACATGTCATTCAATATGAAGTTTGATTTAAAAAGTTTGATCAAACATAACGAAAACACGATGATACATGAAATGAAAAAATAGTCTCTTAGCAAATACTTATATTTAGAAAATACATGAAATACAGAGAAGAAACAAAAGCATTCGTACTTTCTTCGCATACTTTGCAGCAAGGGTGCAGAGGAGTTGATCTGTCTAAATTGCAATCCGTGGGGCAATCCTGTTTCGTGCAGTTTTGTCTTCCGCTCTGAAATTAATACATTAAAATTATCGTACTAGAAACTACTACTGCAATACTCAATTGACTCACACTCAGTGTCAGAATAAAAAGTAAAGAAAAAGATGAAATGCTTAATAAAGTTGACCAATTAATTCAATTAGGTAACTGTATGTACAGGACACACATGATTAGTTATTAAAAAGTGAAAATGATCTATTATTAGACATGACTGCCTATTTTACCATGAGACAAGTGCAAATAACGCAATTTGCTCCCACGGTTGTAGTTGATGTAGACGGGTACCAAACATCCCCTGGAGAATATTCCTTGTTTCGAAAGAGACAAAACGTTTTCTGTGGCATTGTTTGGGAATGGTGTTGACTGGAACTGCCTAGAATGTCAAAAAGGAAAATTATAAGCCAGGGAAAACAAGATTCATTGACCAATGCCATTGGCCTACACTTGGAATGTCCCGAGAGTCAGAGCACACTTCCCGTAAAAGTAAATAAATTCCCATGCTGCTGTAAATTACCATTATATTTGAATGCTCAGTTGAATTTTACTGACACATAAAATTCTAACTATATTTATTTTATGTTGATATTTCATAAATTGAATTCAATAACGCGGATCCTAAAGTTTTCGTAGTAAATCTGACAAGTCGTTCAAAGTCTGATCTGCATGAAGTCATGAATATCTACGGCAGTAACGTACAACGGTTGCCTAACCCGTAACGACGTTACAGCACGATAATCATCAAACGCTAGAATGTTAAGAACATAATAATGTTAGCTCCTTTAACAAAGACAAAGTGTGTACGGTACGTACAGTTAATGTCCCCAAACTCAAATAAAGTGGAATTAAATATAAAGCAAGACAACATGGTTTGAAGTTTGAGCAGTGAACTGAATGCAGCGGATAGCACCGAAACGCGTAAAATATTTATCAATAGTTGCTCTAAAGTGGCTATTATTGTATCTTTCATAATCATACTTTCTACTTAATTACTGCCACACTAATAAAACGTGAAGCTTCATGCATATTAGCCGGAACATTCTGGTGAGTGCGAGCAGAAACTGGTTAAGCGGGTAATATACTTTCAACATGCAGGGACTGATGTTAAATCGGATGCATAAGACATTAAATTGTTGAAGGATGTGGTTAACTTGTGCGAAAAGTGTTAAATCCAAGGGAAAACTGGATCAAGGATCAATGAATTGTTTACACTAAAGTGCACTGGGCAAGACCAACAAGACAGCAACTGTAATACAAAACAGATGAGATTTGTTTTATTAGTACACAAGTACAATATTGCACTTAGAGTCAGATCCATTTTCACTGTGTGCTACTTAAGTGCTCGGAGGAAATCTGTATGGGTATTTTGTAGTTGCCGTTGTTCTGCATTTGCACTTTGTACACACAAACTCCTACTGGTACAGTGCTGTGCATTTATAAATAAATCTCAGGGGAGTCACTTATAAATTCACTCGACGAGGTCATGGCTGTGAACTTGTTTTCTGCTAACTAAGTTGTAAAAATTAATGCTCATTCATAAAGCCCTATCTGATGACTACTGTACTGCGAGCGATAACGATGGAACATTCAGCATTCTCATTCTCTCATGGATGAGGATGAGATTAAGCAAGTCAAGTACCTAAATTCACATTACATTTGCATTCTCCATTTTTATTCAGCTTTTCCAACACACAGATACAGTAGTAAGTATAAAGCTGACTTCATGACTCAGTATTCAAGAGTCAGATCTTCAACAACCTCATCTCTTGAGTAAATATAAATAAAAATCTGAAAAATGCATTTTTGTCCCATGTAGCATGTGACAAACTGTATTGCAATTATAAAATTAACTGCTCGTTTATTTACATTGAACTTTGACATCTTTTTCCGCTGTAAAAATTCAATCTTGGCTAATGTATACAAATCCTGCTATCTATATAGTCGTATAGCTTTATCATGCAAAAGTTTTCCATTACTACATGTACATTCTATCTGTATAGATCTAGTGCATCCTATATAGTCTTTAAATAACTTTATTGATGCGTCTAGGGTCATTTTTTCCCCAAGTTCCTAATTGTTTGCTTCTTGATCAGCAGCAAATTCGCATTCTTGTAAGAAGGTTGTAAAAAAGCGGAATAATCTAGTATAGGATTGAAATTGAGAGAAAACATTGGAGAATGGCTGTGATAGTTATTTTACTAAAGAAAGTAAAACTACGTGTAGACGTGGGATAGTTCTAGCGGAAAGAGTGTCGTAATGTTAAATGAAGTGAAGGGAAACCAGGAAGTCATTGCTCTCAACGAGGTGCAGAAGACATTCTAATAGACAAGGGGAATTATGAGGATCATAATGAAAGGACATCGCAAGTGGCCAAGACACCATGCCTTCATCGACAAAAGAAAAATCCAAGAGAACTTACATAGTGATTAGCAAAAGTAGATAATGTAATTGTTTTCTTTTCCTCTCGTACGCAATACGCACCCACTGTATTCGGATAATGAATAGACGTATTCCAAGTCAAGCTTTGTTTATCAACATTTACATCCGGAGTGATGCTTAGAGTTAAGCTTCTCATTTATTTAGTTCCTACTACTGTAAGCCTAGTCTGCCTGATCCGTTACGTCTGTTTATCAGACTGAAAGGAAAGTTACGTAATTAATTAGGATCTGTTTAGTTGTAAGCCCACTCAGTCACTTTACGTAAGGGCTGAGCTAGTAGACACGTACCACACTCACATGTGTCTGTGTCAATTGCCTTGTTATGTTATGACTCTCGTCTCATAAAGACATCAACGCAAAGATCAAATCAAATTACATATTACAGACAATTAGGAAATCAAACTAAAGTAAAGATTTGGAACTTGGTTTGTTTCCGTCGTTTTCCGTCTGAAGGGTAAACTGCAGCATAAAACGGTCAGTATCATCTACATCAACGATTGGAAAAATTATTTCATGACTTACGTTCTAACTTCTGAGGGTAAAACGAAACATTCACATTTTTACATACCGGATACTCCTAAACCATCTTTCCACAATGAGATTTAATATTTACATAATAGTCAAGAGTATAATACTTACGGCTAACAAAAGACTAAAACTGTCGGTAATTTATAAATAGAGTTACAAACACAGATATGGAATAACATTACGTACTACGGTAAGAAATCGGAATTGCATGTATCATGAAACTATGAAACACAAAACAAATTAATCCACAATATTACTCAATTATCTGACATAATTGTTGATAAATATTTAATTGTGTATTAATGAGATCATGTCAGTCTCTCAACTTTCTCAACTGTAAAATTCTAAACTTATGTCTGAATTTTGATTTTTTCCCCAAAGACTGCATGAGATTCTAACGTTAATTAGAAGTAGCTACTAGTAGATTCCTTTTAACAGTCTCTTCAAAACTGCTTGAAGTTTAGGTACTACTGAATTACTGTTTTGAAACTTTCTTAACATTCTAGTAAAAATTAAGCTGTGTTTATATCTACTAGTTACATTATCGACTTGCAAGAGCAATTGACTATTATTATTGACGTGACAATTATTTAGGACAAATAATATACCGACTGCTGCCACAGCAGTTTTCGTTTTAGTTCAGTTGACTGCGTTGAATTAATGGTTTGATGGTTTGTTAATAAATCTGAAATCTTGTTTTCTCTGAGAGATGAACTTTCCCTCAAATTTTTAGGCCAATGTTTAGCAATAAAGTAGGAGTTTATCTGAACTATTTATGGTAAGGCAGAAGTAAGTAAGAAAAAACGGACGTTTTTTCCCGAAAATGTCTGCTGCTATATATGGCGATAGTATTGGTAGTACTGTCAACTGTAAATGCATAAATCTTGAGTTGCAGTTGCAAGCTAGTTACATGAGCATCTAATTTAGAAGAGAAATAGTTCAAGATAGCAAGATACCTGAATAGGTAACTTTTCACGACATACACGTAATGAATTGTAAGTGACTCTTCGTGATATGTGTGTGCCAAAAAACTCCAATCAGTTACTGTGCTCGCAGTCTTTGAACAAAGATTACAGTCAACCTGTACAACTTACGCCATTAGGTAAAAACCTGCCAACTGTGCAGTTTTTTGCAATTTTTCCATCCTGCAAATACGTAAAAGTAAAAAGCAAGTAAATGGAAAGCATCAGAAGAGAAGCAACCCGAGACTTAGACCTGGGTAGACTTGGACCTACTACTACTGGTACTTACTAGAATTCTGTATTAGTCTGATACTCTTCTGGTTGAAATCAGCCCTATCCGGATTATAGTCTGTAGAACTCACATCACCCCGTCTGTTGGGTCTAGCCAGCCTGGTAATTATCGTTATCGTTAACTGTTATCTGTCTTAGTAATCAAACTATCGCACGACCTTTCGTCGTGGACGTGGTCGTGGTCAGCTCACTCCTTTTGTGTACTTAACTACACTACGCTACGTTACCTTAAATTGTATTGCATTAGTACTGACGAGTATCAGTTTCCGAAATCTACTACCATGATCATATTAACAAAACGTAAACTCCAATCCAAACTCCACCATCCACATTACTTTTACAAATACATCGACTTCCCCTATATATTATTTCCCTTTTGGTCTAACTATACCCGCACTATATAGCTATACACTTTCAATAATACCCTGTCCACTATACTTCATACGAGAAAAAGACTAGGAATATTTCTAACAAGTACGTTGATACTTTGAGAATTAAGCACTAGCGTATAGAGCACGTTTGTTTTACACCAGAACCTTAATAATATGAGTTACTAATCAAAGTGTACATAATCTGAAACGTGAAACCGTAAAGCAGATTATTAGTGTACTAATAATGATGTAAGAATCGTTGCGTTGCAGTAAAGTTACCTTTGAAGTTGGTCAAGCCGACAAGTAAAAGTAAGGGACATGTCATAGTCGTAGTAGCAGTCTGAGTAGGTATATTAGGAAATAGTAGTACAATGTAGTTTTATGTAATCGTAGTAGAGCAAAGAGCATGTGGAGTAAGCAGTAACGTAAACGTAGTACATTGTAGTGATGAACTTGTAGTAAATAGCGTAGTAAGTTGGATAATAAAGCGAAAATAAAAAAAGAGAGTAAAAGTAGTGCATGTAGTAGTAAGAGTATTAAAGTAGTAGTAGTAGTCGTAGTAGAAAATAGTAGGCTGTCGTAGTAGTAGTAGTGGTAGTAGTTGTGTTCTTCTGGGTACATTGGGATTATAGTAATAGTTTAGTACTACATCGAAGGAAGTTAGTCTCATCGGAGATCGTCATTGTGATCGTCTTCGTAAACTATGCGTATTATCAAATCATCGTATCTTTTCCTACAAATCCTTTCGCTGTTCCCTTTCGCCAGATTTTACTTTTACAAGTTTGGTCAGTCCATAGTTGACTCGTTTACTGGTGGCAGTGTGTGCTCAGAGACTGAAAGTAAAGTGAGCTGTTTAAAGTACAGACTGACCGAACTATTGCAGAGATATCAGAAATGAACTTATCGTTCTATGTCATTTTGTTCGGGAGAAGAATAAGTTGGATCCCCGTTTTGTACATGGTACATGTAAAGAACAGCATGGAAAACGTAACTACCAAACTTAACTAAGCCTTAAGTCAAGCCAAATGTTAAATGTCGATGATTTCCCTGATAGAATGTCTGGTTTGGTTTTGCACGAGACGATTTATACGTGCATTGCTCATTCTCAGCGTAATGTACGTAGTTTATTCTTTTCGATCCTTTCCGATTCAACCAAACTTTGGCTACATGTTTGCGCAATCCATACTGATACATTACTTTATATTACATATTTACTCACAAATTCCTTTACATTGTGTTCACAGAGTAGCACACAATTGACGAGGTAGATCTTACAATGTGTTGAATTTAAACTTACTCCACATACGACATATACCCTCTATATATACTCCTCTTATATTATATTTGTACAAGTACTTGCACTAAAAACTGTGTATAAGTATAATATTGACTCTCGTCTACTATAGGCGTGTTCCTGCATTGTACAATTACAAATGACTGTCTTGCTGTTTTATCCGGTTGTTCCGTGGAATTTCCTGATATCTAGATCGGAACTGTTTATTCTCAAAGGATTTTTCTAATGAACACTGTGCATCATCAGCCGCTTTTCGGAAAAGTAAATCACGATACTTTTTCGTTAATTTTCGTTTATATTCAAATTACGATTCAAATCAAGATACTGAGAATTGTTAGTTAAGAAACGGAGGAGATGTTTTACGAGATTTTGCACGTTTCTGCGTGCAATGTGATTTAACTTGTGTTAATGAGATAGTGAGACTATAAAGCGATGTCGATAACCTATCCACTTTGTACATAGTTAATGAGAACATGCATCATCCTATGTTACATCATCATAATGGATTAAAAGTTAAACCCATGTTGTCAAACGAATGCAGTTAAAAAGGCAATTTATTCGTGTTTAAAGCAAATAAAGAAATGTCACACAGAATACATATTATGTAACAGAGACAATAGAATTTGTGTGCCCAATGGATGACTCAGTAACCTTAAAATTGTATTATAATAAACAGCAGAACAGTTTCTTTCTGCATGCATACGAAAGGAACATTTGAAAGGAAGCGTATAAATAAATAATATAACCGTAAGTGCTTAGAATAATGCATAGCTCTGTGTTCTCCCAGAAGAGATGCCCAAAAGAGAAGAAGAAGAAGAAAGAAGACGAAACCATATAGATTGGTAGGAAAAGGAAAAGAAAGAGAACCGGGAAATAAAGGAGCAGAGAGAGAAACTGACTGCAGTGGTAGTCTGACTTACAGAAGTAGCGATATCAACTGATATTGTAGATGATAAACATTGCAGTTTCATGGCTATGCATACAGAGAAGCAAGCAAAGACTCGTATAATAATGTTATGTTAGGCAAGGCGATGGCAAACTAAGTCGTGTATCATTTTGTTTCTGAATTGCCTAAACTGATCTCATCTCCGTACTACAACACTCCAACTACTACTACTACTACTGTTGACCAAAGACAATGCATAAGAAAACAAACAATAATATTGGACTGTGAGTTGGTGCTTCAAGGAGCTTTTGCATCTGCAACTCAACTCTATTACAGTCTCTCTGGTACTAAATGTGTACAAATATATACCTACCACCATACCACTATCATCCTACAAAACAATGTACATTGTCAAGTAGTACTACTACTTGTGCAAGTATGTGGATGTGAATAAGTAGTATTAAATATATATAGTTACAGTTATATAGTTACTAGTATTATATAAGTATTACTAGATGGATAGAGGAAAGAGAAGCATGATAATACTATGCACATCGATTGAGCCGGCGGATCGTGGCACAAGAACTACAACAGCACTTAGCAGAATAGTAGCAGCACACAAATGCCGGTAGTGTAAAAGCCAGCCAAGAAACAGTCAAGTCACTATAAGCATTGTGATAAAGTGAAAAGAACAGATAAAATGCAAGATGTGCATTGTGCAACGAAATGCAACGGATTGTCAATATGTTTTGCTTATCTGCACGGAAAACACGGGCTATAACTCATTTAACAAACTCAATCGCTCTTTACAAAATACAAATTGTGCTTCACTTCATAAAATAATTGTAGTCGATAAAAAAATCAGTCTCACATTCTTATGACGTTCTATCTAAAACAATTCAAATGCAAACTTAACAATATACAAACTATTGTACGCTACAATTTGTAGCATACAATTTGCACCTATCCAATCTCTTGATACTTCAATTTTTTACAGTACAAAAATATTAATTAACTATCTCTGTGAAATAACGTACAGTTAAGATGATTCAAGAACCATAAATAAATCTATGATTTTTTCAGTTAGTAAACTTATTGAAAAGTTATTTTAAAACTACGTAAGTCAATGCATCAAAAGTTTGTATTTTAAAGAAATTTGCATTAACAATGTAATAAATACACAAAGGAAGAGAAACGAGGGTTAGCAAGAATGGTTTGTTCTCGAAACTACAAAACTACACGTGTACCATGCACTGTAATGATAATTGAATAGAGATGTACCAGTTGTAGGTAGTAGGCAGTTATACTAAACACGTTATAAGTTTACACATTTTTCATCGGGTTCAATTAACTTTGCATATTAACAAGTACAAAAGAGAGAGAGAGAGAGAGAGAGAGATAAGAGCAGAAATAGATATAGTAGAAATTACCTTGAACGGTGGAAGTGAAGACGAAGACGAAAGCTACAGCTAAACGCAGGTAGATTGGGTTTCTCATGTTGACTCACGAAATGGAAACGGGAGCTGTTGAGAGTGACAGTTGTGATTGTGAGTAGATGGTTTACAGGAGATCAAGTAGCTACTACGCGGTGTGATTACTTTTCCCTCGAAGCAGAATGTTGACTTAAACGTAAAAGTAAATAACTTTCTCCTGGTAGTAATAGTAGTAGTAGTAGTGGTGGTGGTGGTGGTAGAGTTTGCTATGAATACTTAATCGCAGGTAATGTGGTCTTTGGTGTAAGTATGTGCTTTTAGCAACAGTAGGTTCAATTCAATACTGTTTATCGTAGGTGGTTTGCCAGCAGTGTCAATAGTATACTTGTAATTATTTATTTTTATGTGTGTTGTATGATTCTTGAATGCTTTTGCCGTTACCAGTTACAGGAGAGAGACGGACAGGACTTGAAATGTGATTAACAAATATTTAAGGGAAATATACAAAGAGGTATGCCAGGAAATATAATTTCAGGTGAGTTGATGATTTTTATACGTACTTATTTTGTTGTTGAGATGAAAAGGTAATTTCGTGCGTGTATAATAAGTGACTGGCTCGGATAAGACCATTTGGCCGACTGACGAGAGACTACTTGGCTTATTCTCTCTTAAGTCGTTTCTGTACGAGTACACAAAAGCCGAGTGTTAGTTGTGAGCAGCAGTCTGCCGTTGCATTGGATTGCCTGTGTCGTTGCCTTCCATATACGAGTAAGTAGTAGTCAGGAGTAGTTGTGTGTAGAACAACCCAACTCAGAAAAGACACAGAACAGTATCTGTAGTTTTGTATATGCATACTTAGCGAAAAGAACTATGTGGTGGTAGCAGTTTGTGTTACTGGGCAATCTTTCCGTATCTAGGCACACGTTACTCCTCGCAGTAGTAGATAGACACACTGTGTTGTATGGTGATGCAAGAAATACGTAAGTACAGATACAACTAACCGTATAGGTATACATCACTTCATTTCAAGATACTCAGCCTGCAATGCAAGGCAAACCTCCCGTCTCCAGCTTAAGTAACACATTCTAATGCAACTTTGTGTATGTGAAAGTAGACTTAGCTTTGGTTTAGCTTCCTTTTTGCTTTGCTCTTCTTCGGAAATAATACAACCTTTACTAATGCACTCGCACATAAGGGCAATCTACACAGATATATTCAACTGGCCAGTTACTCTTCTGCTTCTTCATCCTATATTTTATACCTTGGACTTCCACGCTTGGTATGTTTAGCAATAATACCCGGCTACTTTTATTAAACCATTATATTGCAAAGAATTGGGAAACATGATCTGTATATGGAAGTATCAATGTAAGTAACAGCCTCATAGTATCTATAAGTCAGTAATATCTTTTTGTATATATAGAGAGAACTAACCGCGGGATGAAACTGGAGGATCTAGTTATGCCTTTGCTTTGCTTTGAAGATCTTCACTAACGTAATAATTATTATATCTCACACTTTCACAATAATACGCAGTAAACTTGCACTGCGTATTTAACCCGTTAAAAATGAGACGCAGTATCTAAAAATGAGTATCTAGACTAGGGATACCGGTTTCGGTTACAGAAGGTGAATTGAGAATGACAGGACATAATGATGCAATTTTGCCATTCTACACAATTTCATGTCAGCCAAGTGAAACGTTTGAAAGTAAATTTTTTATTCAGTGAGCATTTAGTAGGAGTTAAGCAGTCGGTTTGCATGAAAGTTGAGAGTTGTTTGAAAATGAAAGAGAATGAGAGTTAGGGACAAGAGCGAGGATTGTAAAAGAAAGTGAAAGTAAAGGAGGAGAAGCCCAGACTTAAAAATGTGATTCCATAAAATGATGGTAAATGTGAACAAGGAAGCTTTGTCGTGTCTGATAATACAATACTTGAGATTTATTTTGTGTTTTTGGAGCAACGAAAGTTATGCTCAAGTGATCCGATCGTGAGCCGGAGTAGTATGATGTATCTGGAAGACGTATTATAGTAAAAGTGCTATTATGCTTCTATTGCTGTGTGGTATCTCTAGTACTGGCTGCAAGTTTCAGAAGAAGAGTCGTAGTGGGCCCGCTGCTGGCTGAAAAAATACTCGTAACATTTATTTTTATTTTTTATGCTTTGATAATGGGATAAGAAATAAAAGTCGTTGGTTTGGTTTAGCGATCTCTGACTGAGATTGAGGCCAAGCCCAAGATTATAATGCAGTAGGTATGCTATTCCTCTCCCGAAACTTGGCTTTCCTTCATTTGAGTGTATAAAACTGGACTTGATATAGCTGCTATAAGTACGTGTGTATTTATGAGTAAACTACTGTGTGTGTGTCAGTCACACTCACTCAACTGTACCAGTTCATAGCTCATGGTTCGTGTGTGCATCTTCTTGCACCAGACTCCCAGACTCTCCTCCATCACACAATGTGACTCATTTCATTGCAAACCAATTGCTAAAAGTCCTAAGCTCCCAGCTCTCACCATTACACTACTAATATCGTGCTATTTGTGTTGCAGTAATGTACAAAGAGTCATTCTTCTAAAAGCGCTTCATAATGCTACACATCCGATTCGCACTATCATTTAGTGCAAACTTCAAGTAAGCCTGCTCTATTTGTATTAGTGAACACCTACTACATCACTTGTTATCTCGTAATACACAACATGTCCCTTTAAACTACAAAGTAAACATTCATTATTTATTCCCTCTTCTAAAACAGACTCAGCTCAGTGAACAAGTAATTAGTAGATCACGAACACAAATATATTGTGACGTTTTTCAAGTAAAGGCACTGTATGCAAACCTAAAGATAATTTCGTTAGACTTTTTTGTAAACGTGAACTTTGATATATAGAGTAGACACTAGACACCTTTTTTATGAATAGACTCGTCTGTACCGTACCCTGATGTATATAGTCAGCAAATAGAGTTGATTGCCCTTGTAGCATGTACCATTATAGTTTACATTGCACAAGTTGTATTCGTGAAGGGATTATTAGCACGTTTACCAATGTTGGACAGTATCCACTATCAAGGGCAATAAGCTGAAATAAAAATAATCAGATATGAGGTCAGCTTTGCATTATCGCATTTGGAGGACCAGTACAGAGATAGAAAGTGGTAGAATGGGAGGATGTTGATGGGATGAGAGCACCTAAATTGATTTGTGGCTAGAGTTGTGTCGTTGTTGAAAATGAGAATGGATTTGTGTGAGCGGTGAAGTAGGTAATTTTCTAAATTTTCCTGAAGCCTGTCTAAAATAAGACTGTGTACAACAACAACTGGTAGGTATCATTTAGGGATTCTCTTGAGATTACTACAACTACGTAGTGCACGATCCCATAATAATACATTTACGGGCCGAGTATCAGTATAGTAATATCCGGTGCTGTCATCAAAGTAAAACATTGGAAATGCTAGGAGTAACAATGTGACTCAGTAGATCATTGCTGTTGTACGAAAATAAAATTCAAGTCAAGATCGGTAAGTAATATACGGCTCCTTCACCTTTGCTAACCGACGCATCGATGTATTTTCATTAGAGTGCATCTTCAACTTCTTTCTCCATTATTTACACACAAAGCCGTAATAAATCCCAATCAAAAACCTCCCACGCTCATTTGGCGAAGAAGCTGGCATATTGTATTCTACGACTACTGTCTGTATACTGAGACTACCAACAACCCGTCCCAGTCCTCCTACCACATCAAAGCGCACATAACACTACACTACTGCGTTATCTAATACCTTTGCCTGAAGTTGTAATTGCGAGTCCAGAGAACTTCAACACATCTCAACGGCTATTTGTGCAGATAAATTTATTTTCAGTCGTCTAGGGGGTATTAGCACTTAACCTTCCCAAATAATAACGAACCTTAAGCCATCTCACCCGTGTACCAATATTTACAATGGACACTGCTACTTGCAATTGTTGTAACAAAATAATAGACTACTTTTATAAAGAGTGTTCAGAACATATTGTAGGAGTAGTAATAAGAAGTGTACGTGTTACCACACACAAATGCTGTACCTACTTTTCCTGTAAATTACTATCAGACTTTGTATATTGTTATGCACATGCCTGTAATTGTAGATATGTAAATTAGTTGCTGTCTTATTCGTAATATATACATGTAGCATTTACATGCAATGTTTTCCAAAGCTCTTCTAAAGGCTAAACCACAGGGAACTGATTAAAAGTTGAGGTAGTTCACAGGAATATAATGTGTATAGCGCTTCAACAAGTATACTCAACACCACCAGGATGCAACTAAATTATATGCAGAGTAATAGTAAGAAATACCCAAATTCTGTACAAACACTCCTTACGTAATATACAATGTTCAAACAAGTTGCTCTAAATTATTTACAATGCAATGGCTAATGACTATGGGTGATCTCATAATTACCTTGCTACATATGTCCGCAGTTTTTATAAGAAACTACATCATGTTAGTAGTTGCAACTGCAAGTGTAATAGAAGTTCAATGTACACGATCATTACATGTTACAGGTTCATCTAGAATTTCTAAAAGTCTTAAGGCAAGCTAAAACCTTTTAAGATTACTACAACTCACTAAGAACATTATAATACAGATACTTAATAGTACACTGTGAGAATTGCAAAGGGATTTCACATTGTGATGTCATGCAAGGAAAATAACATTAATGTGACGGGATTATCGATTTTACATAAGGTCTGCGCAATTGAAAACAAATTTTCCGATCTTTTTTACTTCTCATTACTGCTTATCATTTGATGTTTCATCATTTCATTGAACCTTGAATTGTTTTCGTAAAATAAAATAAAATCTCAAGTTTTAAAAGCATTTCGCTTTTCAGTATAGGTAGTACATGTAGTAGTAACCCAATGGTATTCTCTATTTCAACATTTTCTTAGTAAACGATTCTAAAGTGTACTATATGCCTATTGCAATAAATTCTATACACGTCTAGGTATTCTGTCACATTGGATAATACGGATAATACTATTAAAATAATTTAAATAATTCTATTTTTTCTGTTTGTTGGCTTAAATATTTTTTCCACCAAACTAGAACCATATCAAGCCTACCTATCTTCAATTACAGGTCCTAGGTATATATAAGTATGAACATAGGTAGCGGAAATGAGACGTAAGAGAAAGTATAAGAGTAACACGATGAATCTCACAGACCGAGAATTAATTTCAGTGAAAAGTATGATGTGATAGTAATGTGTATGAGTTCTAATATAGAATATATGCGAATAACATCCTGGACAGGTATTTGTTGAGTTGTATAATATCAATGCTACTGTCTGTCGATTTCTTAGGTTTTGTCTCAGAAAACCGTTTTTATCATTTCGAGATGGGTATTTTTCGATTTTACTGCTATTACGGCCCAGGGGTTTTGGTAGTGGTTGTACGAAGTCAGTCTGTCTGCCTCTGTCAAAAAGCATGTTTTGTTTTGTAGTCTCTTGGCTGTTGCAACTACAACTTCTCCACATATCACCGAGTGTTAGATTACATGCTGCTTTTTTGCTTTATTTTTTCTATCACTTTCCCTTACTTTCACTTTTTGCCCAAGCAGGGAAATCTTGCTTGAGCTGCCTTTGATAACTGCTGGCTAAGTTCAGCTCGCTTCCTTTTAATATCACTTGCAGAATTTGGAGCATACAGTAACTGAAATATAGGCAGTGCTACATAACGTCTACTTTTTTGACCCCCGTAGTAGGTACACAGATGGAATTGATCTTCTTGTCTAAATATTTTAGTCCTCCCAAGATACTCTTGCATTTCACCCAACCCTTTCTTTATCCACAAGGACAATTAATTTACCAGCTCGGTATTTCTAAAATATTATAAACATTTGATCAAATGCACAATTCGATGCCATCACCTACACCGGAGCTTGTTAAATATCAATATTAAGTAATAGCCAGTAAAAGGAAAACAATATGATTAATTCGGGAAATATTTGCGTTTTTTGAAGAAACTGGTAAAAGATAGTCCACGCTTATCCACATAGAAATAATTCACGTTAATAATATGACTTACAAGTGTGGTCCTATCCTAACGCTCCAAACAAAGAAAAGAGAAAGATGGTAACACTACTTTCGGGAAGATTTTCTTCACAACACATTTCAACTTTTTTCTTCTTCTCCACACACAACAATGCCACGGTTATACACACAGTGTCATATAAATGCAAGTTGACCTATTCGCCGTTGCTGAAATAAGAGAAAAATTGGTAACTCAATAAGTACAACAGCAAAATTATATGAGAGTGGGTATATAACGTTGATTTGGACCTTCAGAAGGTAAAACGGATTATAAGATGGTTATAATAACTTACCATTACTACGTTTATACATATGAAACTGTCACAAGTGAAAAGATGTGTTTGATCCAAGTGAACATTATATTACTTGGAATTTATAGGATGCAGATTGTGTACGTACAAAAATAAAGTAAAGAAAGAGCAAGTTTGTACAAAGTTTTGATGATTGCATATGTTCCATGTAAGAAAAAATGACACAAGAGTAACTCATAGGGTTACCCAAGAAAACTAAATCAAATTGTATGCGGGGTGAGGAAATTTCCATTGAAATGAGAAGATAGATACATAATTTCGTTTCAAGGAGCCTTTGTATGCACACTGTCAACATTTTCTCAAGGGGAAAACCCTGTAAAGATTTTTATTCGGGGTTCGAGGAATTGAATCCGGATGGAAGTTGTAAACAAATGCATAAGAGAAAGTATTCTGTGAGCGGTGAGTGAAGCACAATGGTTAATGCCCGGGAGGGGACTACACTACCCAAAATTGATAGCTTCAGTCCTTTTTATGAACCTGAACTAGCCTTGTCTGTGTCGCTGAACAGAGCAATCATAATAAAACAACTACTAGAGGATAATGAGGTTCGTAACTATAAAGCCCGCACAGATAGTGAATCCGAAGGAGCGAAACCCTCATTCAGCAAAAACTCGATAGAGTAAAACCCACAACACACCCATAATACAAAAGCCTGCGCTTAACCCCCAAATTTATAAAAGTCTAAGTTTAATTTTGCAATCTTTCATAAAGACTTAACTAAAGTAAAAGTATTTACATCCTTTGTGCTGTTTCATTAATATGTTTATGCTGTGTGATATGTAAAAAACTTCTCGCACCCGACCCGCACTCACAAATAAAAATAACTTTTATACCCGTGTGGGGTGCTAGATTTTTGTGGGCACCGGCATTAACCTCTAATAAATACTGACTGACAAATAGTAAGATACTGCCAACTGCATGTTGCGCTCACTGGACAACTTCTGGAGCAAACTATTAAATACTAATACTACTATTAATATAATATTATGAGTTCTGTAGTAGTATATCCATTCCACAGTACTACCCTTTTACTATACAATCCGAACGAAAAAGAAAAAATCTCAACTCAACTCATAATACACAACATAAGAGAAAACCCCCTTTAGTTATTATTTGCTGTGCAGAGAGTCAGACAGACGCAAAATTGAAAGGCATAAAACGCAAAAAAGTTTGCTCTGCTGTTAATAATAACAAATAGCACATACTACATGGCCTAACATAATGCTACATTGATTCATTCCTAAATACCAACACAATGTCTCAAAACAAAAACCAGAGGCTCGTGTTCGTGTGCATCAACTGTATTAAACTGTTAAACTATACCAACTGCATTTCCCCATCCTATGTTAGGTAGATGGCAATAAATAATATAATGTAATGCTCAAACTACTAATACTTCGCATCTTGTAACTTTAGGTATGTATGTGATTACATAATATTTATATGCAGCATCCCTTCCAGCCTTCACCTAAATGCAACTATACCTACGTTGAATATTATGCACTGCTTTACTCGTGTACGACATAAAGGCATTTAAGGCTATACTAATCCTAAATTACTGGCTACTGCTGTGGTACTAAAATTATTATAGATCATTAGAACACAAGTAATGAAAAAAGTATTCATTAATCGAATTACTTATTTATTTATTTGCAATTACGGCACGTGTAGCTTAAACTGAACTAGTAAAGAAAGTAAATATAACGTAACTCGTGTCAGCTCAAGGTCTATCTCTAAACTAAACCATGCAATACAAATAAATTGCCTTCCCTAACAAACCTAAAATGTTATACTCGGATAAGCTGTACATGTAAGTAGTACATGTATTATTTTCTCTTATACAGTATGTAACACGTCTTGTAAGTGGGCGGATTATGTGTATGTGAATTCGCTAAAGATTTGCTTAAAACGTATATGTAATTCCCTGATGCATATATAGAGAATGTTATTTTATTGCTAGCCTTAATACCGAACCCATCGGCCAGCAATTGAGCTAGTAGCAGCAACATTGAAATATCGAAACCCAATTTTGGAACTGGTAAAAATTTTTGATTTCATTTTTCCTCAGTTAATTTTTAACAATTCCACATTCTTTATTACCTACTCTTTCTTTTCAAGACATAACTCATTACAGTATTAAGGATGTTTAAGTTAAAACAAGGGATATTCTTCTAGCAGCAAAATACAAGATTGCAGAATGGACATTGTGACAATTCTGGCTTTGGTTATGCATGATTCTAAATTAATAGCTCAATTTTTACTCAATTGACTCAAACTTTTCCATGACTGTCTCCTTCAATTGATTCCTTTATTTCATTCAATTAATTTTGCGCTGTATTCTTATCCTAACGTTGCATTATGTTAAATTATACTGCAACTACACAACCGCTAATGTTATGTGTAACTGCTGAGCGATCTTGATCGATCAATAAATAGAGCCAAAAATCAACTTTGTTTTGGCTTTTATTGATAAGAGATACGATAAGCTTATACTTCTTCTCATTATTAAGTAGTAGAGTAGCATTGCACTACTTACTATCAACTTTCTTATTCAGGGAAGGAGCATGCAAACTGTAAACACTTCAGACTAATGATTATAAACAGAAACGTGTGAGAGTATTGAATGTGCCGTCGTACTAGTAGGAACGCTTTAAAGGTCTCCAGTGAAAATTGGAAATTATATCTGTCATTTGAGATTACTACATTGCAAACAAGCAAGGCACACCGCACACTACAACTTATTCAAGCTGTATAGAAGAGTATAGATTCAGTAGATCTGTAATGCTTCCGTTTACTCTCGGCACCATCAAGCAGAAGCACTGATTGTGAGTTCACATTTATTTGTTTACCAAGGTATCGTACAACACTTCCTAAGAAAAGTAGAGCGTACCAAACCATACTATAATTATTGTAAACGGTAGGTTGTAGTTGTACACAATTCTTGGATTTTACATAAATACTTGAAGATTTGCTACTAAATAATATGATGCTTTGATGCTGTACTTTATATTGCTTGCTTTACTACACACGGTAACATAAATGTTAGTATTTTCATTCGATTCTCAGATATCTCCTTAAATCAGGTACCTGCAATAAGTATATACTACATATAGAGAGGATAATAAGAATACATGTAGTAAAGGATTACCATAAGTTATTATTGCACGCTTTTTGGATTCTATATATTGCTTCTTGTTTCCTCATCTTATAAAACATCACAAATACAAACCGAAGTTTCTTATAGCCCCATCATCGGACAGAATCGGATAGAATTGAAGTGATTTCCAATATAATATGCCTACACCCTTCACAAACAACATTACACATCACTTCTTATGGATAAATTTTTTATGTGATCACGATTAGCTAGCTCAATATTAAAAAATTAAAAGAGGAACATGAGAATATCGAAAAAATGAGGAAACCTAAGGTTTATAGTAGGTTAGTATAGCTAAAGCTTAACACATTGCGTATAAAGATTTCAAAATACGTCTTAACTCGATTCATATGGAATCGTGAAGGATGCTACGTTTTGAATATGAGTGAGGAAAACCAGAAAATGTGAAGGTGCCTTTGTATGAAAGTATAAGTTGCATTTTTATAGGAAACGGGAGGAAAGATGGTATTAGTGGCATTAAATGATTGTTATTATTGAAGCCAAGCAGACCATATTCAGGTCAGGTGTGTGTGTTCACAATGTTTTGCTCTTTGTTATACGGCACTTACAGCAAGTAGGGTACAACCCAAGTCGCTTACAACCGTTTCTTTCTCGTGAATCCCATCGCCGAAATCCCAATACAGTTATTTTTTCAGCATATGGAGCCAGCTATAATCTAGGAGAATGCTGACAAATCTATGTAATACACCTGACTTGTCTCGTCTATTCGGCATCAGGTCAGTTTGATGGTGCCAGGAAAGATGACACTATAAAACTAATTGCAAGCCGACAAAAAGGAAACCGTCTGCGTGATGCTTAAATTTTTCGGAAACAATCAATCGTGTATATTAGCCACAAAACGGAGCAAGAAAAGATGAGTAATTCTTGTTGCAGATATGATTTGACTTCTACCATGTACACTCTTCACTAAACACACACGGGATACATTTATTTATCTACACCACGTAGTATTATGCATGTGTGCGAGTTTGAGACATGGAGACCTATACTTTTGCATATCATGTCTTCATTAGCTCAAGTCAAACAAGTTTTGATAAACACCTCACAGCTCACGACTACGACAGCCTAATGGTTCTAATACACTCTTCTAAATATTGCATCGAACTCAACGCTTGCTGATTTCCGCTAATCAGCCTTGTACATAAACCTTTGTATTTTCAACGCTGCATTTTCAGAATTTACTTCAGTCCCTAATCATTTATCTTCGCACTCAAATTTAAGAATCACGATCACAGATGTGTACTGAGAACAATGAATGTTCATGTTTATTGGATTTAGGTAAAATCGATTTTTTATAGTTTGTTTTGTTTGTATTTTACGTAAAGGCAGGTATACGTAGGTATTAGTAAAGAAGGGATGGTGTATCTAGTATCTACCTATATACAAACTTCAATATCAAGATAAATTAGAACTACAATTTAAAAAGCGGATATAATACAAAGAATGTTTCAAATGTTTGTATAACCCTTTGCGTTTTTAGATTACCCATGCAATAAGAAGTAGTAGTAACTTTAACTCATTGCCAAAGTATTATCCTTGTTGCTTGGCTGGGAAAGTGAAGACATGTTACAGTGATGAAACATAACATGCGATGTTATAATTGATGGTTTGCAGACTGATTGATATAAGATGTGACTCCAAAAATACATATTGTGTGTTAATGCGGGGAAAGAGGATGAGTCATTTGAGCGAAAGGTCAAGTGAATACTAAACAGTGATTTTTTGTACGCAAAAGGACGCCTTGGTGGGGGAAATGTAATAAAAATGCATTTAAACCCACCTGAAAACATTTCTCACGACTTCTCCGTCGCCTCTCAGATGCAACTCTGAAATTATCTTGAGACGAGCAAATATATACTGTTTTAATTTTACTCTTCCTTGAACCCATGAAATCAAAATCAACATTGCGAAATTATTTTTGCCCTTCTATCTGCTTCTCTATACAGAGAACTGTACTTCTTGCCTATCTCTGCAATCCAGTTCAGTTAGTTGTAAGCCTCACCAACATCTGCCGAAATGTTTATTATGCTCCGACTATACTACTATGACGTTACACGTTCTGTTAGCTAAACGCTGTATACAGAATAGGTGCAGTGAAACCATTATCTCTACTTTCGCAATTGCATAAATTCCGGTTGATTAGGCCAGCTTGTAGCCTAATGTCAAAATTATAGAATGCAGCAGATAATTATAGTGATCAAAATCGCCAGTTGCTGTATGTATAGTTTTGTATCACACCCCCAGCAAGGGTCCAAACTGGAATGCCCAAACATCAAGCAAATGGGCTACTCTTTCCATTCAGGATGCGTCCACCTTAACACTTTTTCCGTTTTGATCTACACTGAAAACTTGTCTCATATAAAACTAAAGATATGATAATCAAAAGAAATCATGTTACATAATTAGTCGGAAGGTGGTTTCCCAGCTTTTAAGGAGTGTATGCAAAAAAACCTAATATTGCATTTCGCAAAAAAAAATTATACAATTATGCATTAAAAGGGTATTAACTTATTACTACGTGAGTTCCATTAAGTATGCATGCACTAATTCTATTATAATGCATGTACCTTCATCCACTTTATTTATCAACAACAAGAATTCTTTCCTTGAGCCAAAAAGCTGCCCTAACGCAATGTTGACTGGTAGCTAGAGAGAGGAAGTAGCAGAAATAAGTAGTTGAAGCGTCTGTATCAAAATTGAAAGTAATAACATATTTTTATCAGAGCTTTTCAGGTAAGGTTTCATCATTCAAACGGCTATGGTTTCACAATAACGTTGAACGTATGCTTTGTCGTGTTCTTCATATTCTTACAAATGTTACTAAGAAACTGTCTCTGCCCCAGGAACATATAAATTACCTATGCTATCAACTATTACTGTTATTGCTTATTACACATTACGCATACCTTGCCAACTTACTTATACAACAGGGAGCGTAAACAGGTATATAATAATTAATTGTATTACCACTGAGACTGCAATGTCAACTATCCCATATGGATTAAGGGATTATTACGGATCATTTGCCACTATGCATATTAGAAACATGATATTCACACACAGACTCACAATGGAAATATACAATGAATTGTCATACAATAGAATAATTAGTACTTCCAAGCACAACAATGATTAACGCACCATACAAATTAGTAAGACTCATTGTATACATGCGTTGTAAAATGCAGCAATTAATTGCAGTACTACACGTATAAGCACAATAATTTGAATTTGAATTACATATAATTTTGAAAAACATAATGGAAGTGTCATGTAAAAATTACTATGTACAACAAATCTCTCTGATGTATTTTCTGTTATTTTTGGACCAACAAAGTAAGTATTAATCTTTATGTTGAGTTTACAAGGCAAAAATGTAAAAGCACAATATAGAATGACATCCGGAGTCTCAGACCGCAGAATTTGTATATAACTATAATATACAATAGAAATCGGGATGTTTGAGAAGCACGTGGTAAATGATGCTATTCGGGTCCAAGTCAGGTTCATGTTTTTGTGGAATTATTATAGATTGATCTGTGTACAAACAGTGCGTACAGCAATACATTCTGCACTATTTATTTTTTATTACAGTTCATCGCATCGATGTAACGATTGCTATACGAAGAAGCAATTTATTAGCCCTTCGCAAAGAATGGATTGATGGGCCGCATATGATGATATGATATAGAATTTGAGGTAAACAGCATTGACAAAGAAGGGCCGGCGGGGCATATCAAGAAAGAGTTTTGTTTGCATTCAGTTATTCAATCCCAGTGCAGTGCGGTGTGTGGTCTATAGTCTGTATCTGTATGTATAACAACAATATCAGTTCTCTCTGCTATAATGTCCATAACATCTTCTCTTCCTCCTCTGGCCAGCAAGTTTTGCCTAGAGAACAGTCAAAACAAATCAGGATATATATTATGCTGTAAGGGGCAACTTCCAGTTGGAGATCCATGCAGCTCCTCTCTGCTTCTTTTCAACTAATAACATATCCGAGTATTCTGTTTTCTGGGCAAAGTTAAGTAATGGAGTAAGAAGGAAAAACAACTGACTATATATAAGCATATGGATAAACGAAGTAAGAGTATTTGCCTAAACTAGGAAAACTTGTTCATAAGAGTTTCTCAGATCATTTTTATATTTGTTAATATGATACGATGTGATAGGATGATACACCAGTGGATTAAGTAGTAATGTACTGCGTAGACTGAAATGCATTCCCATTCTGTGCACTGTAAGAGAGTAACAGTGTATCTGTACAGCAAAAGGAGGTAAAACAGTGCACACGTCTAGTAGGAAGATATAAATACCTAAGACGGGCGATGTATTTATTTCTTTCTTTTGATTTCATTTCATGTCAGTATGTCCAAGACACGACAAGGGAAAAGGCACAAACGGCACAATTCAAGCAAAGAATCCGAAAAATGTGGATGTCGGTCCAGTTGCGTTGTATTGTTGTGTATCAGGAAATTCACTGCAAACATTCTCCGGGAGTAAAAGCATGAAATATGTCAACGAAGAATGGATTCGTTCAGATCAGACTTACAAGTCATATAACCATAGAGGCTCTCTCGCCCAAAGTGTCTGTTCATATCGGCTGCACAAAGATACTTTTCTGTCGGCCACTGATTTCATTGCAACTGCGACTAAAAGTTTAGCTCGATTCATTGTACCTATACTACTACTATTTGTACTTATCTCTACAAATACTACTACAACTACTACTACTACTACACTACTTCTACTACAACTTGTTCACAATATTATACGTATTTCCCACTTTCCTTTTAAGTTAGCAATCCACCTATCTGTACTGCTACGGCTACTACGGCTACTACTACTACCACCACCACGACCATAGCCACTGCTACTACTACTACTACTGGTATACTTTGTAGTTTGTATCTGTGGAAGCCGTCTGTTCTCTGCTCATTGTATGTGTATCTTAAGAAAGAGGAAATCAATGTTCTTGGAGTCTCTCCAAAAGTTAGACATATACACGAGCAACCGACAAGTTCTCATATGTATTTTCCTATATAAGTTTTCCCAGCTTGTGTTATTGCTCAAGTTATATAAATGATATTAATATGCTTTGTAATAAAGTTTAGAAGCCGAGTTGGATGACTGGTGCAGTTCTTCCTTGAGTTTTGTATAAACTGCGACCATTTCGTTGTTTCAGCTCGTAATTGTAACTACCATGTTACCCAACTATGAAACAAAATTCATTTTTTCCTCTAGGTACACAGACTTTTTGATGTGTCTCAAACTTATCTTTGCATTATTGTTCAAAAGTAATAATATTATAGAATTGGTATGTACACAAGTGCATGAGCACAAAACCACTACATTACATTCCATGACACAGTCCACACCCTGCCCAAGTCACAGATTTCATTTCTTATACGAGTGTGTGTCAACACTATGTATATCGTGTGCATCCAGAGAGTAGGAGAACTCCAACTGAACACAGACAGACATGTAGCAGAGAAATGTATGTACAAATGTCGTTTGAAATCTATCTTATGTCTACAAGATAGCATACACAATCAAAGTCGAATCCTTATCCTCCGACAGCAATTGCAATGCTTCTTTTTAAGAAAGACCATTACTATTTAGTTTAAGACAATGCAGTTTAGCTGTAACTTTTCGTATGTAGACAATGCACAGTAGCATATAGTTAGTAATTTTGCACGAGGATATCTGTATCTGCTTTTGTATATAGTTATGCTATTTTATGTGTACTAGTTGTGTACGTTCTGCTAAAGTGAATGCAGTTTCATAGTTTAAGTAAAACAAGGTGACCAGACACGCTACTATTACTTAACAGAGTTTTATTAGGATTTCTGACTTAGTTAACTAGGTATATTAGAGGAAACTACTTCCTTTTTTATAGGAACTGTGCCAATACATATAAACTAAAACTGTCTTAAGGAACTTCCACTTTACTTCTTGTACCTGATTCATTGGAATACGACCATTCTTTGCTTTTCATGATCATCATTTCAATTTGGAAAGGAACTTAATTCTAATGCATAAAGTTTATGAGGGAAAACACAAGTTTCCATACACAGGACTTAACTGCATTACGCAGAATTGACTTACTAATGTCATCTAATGAAGTCACGAAGGGGAATAACCAGCCCAAGAAGTTATATATAAAATATAAGTAGCTGCTTGTTAACTTGTCTCACGTATCCTACTTATTTACATGTACCGTAGCTGTAGAGGTATGCCTATATGCACATTATAATATCATATATTATTTTTATATACCTCCCTACACACAATAATGATTCCAGGCATACAGTTAGTATTTACACGGCAATCTATTTACTACTATTAGCATATATGTAAATATTATACGAATATAAGAAATATGCATTTACATTTATAAACCATAATACAATGTAGAATCCTGTAGAAATATAGTAATAGCGGCAGCCACGGAATCACCTTGGATTGTAGTGGTTTGTTGAAAGCCATAATCTACTCAGAAAACTAAAGCCTGAGTTAAGACATGAGTTAAGACCTCCTCGAACCAAGACTGGCATAAACTAGTGCAGAAATATCTTATCAATTAGATAAGAAGAGAGATGAGCAACAATTTCTACCCCAGAAACAAAAGGAAGTGTTGGCCACAATCTATTTGCCTCTGCCACATAGAGGACTTTACTTTACTTCATTTCATATTACACTATTGTCTGTAGCAGAGGAGATAAAATATGAAGTAGCGTAGCTAATAATATTATTATCATAATCTATTATTGTCATAGACATTATTGTTCCTTCTCTCTGTCTATTCTCTGTACTCTTAATGCTAAGTACTTTCAAGCAGTAGCCAATAGAATATAATGTGACCACCACCATGCCATGATAGTTATTCTTGTTTCAGATTTCTTTAAATGAGTATTACCACTACTGCTCTTTCATTTTTTCAAACCAACCATTGTACTTTACTTGTGCACAATTATTGCCTACACAATAACTATATAATATTTTATAATGTACAGTACTGAATAGTGGTCTGCAACATCACAGGCAAGTTCAAGTCAAACGTTGGGTTTTCTCACAATCATTTTTTTCCCACGACCATAGAACTCTTAGAGAACACAACGCAGGTATACACAGACAGTACATTGAAAGAAGAAGATACAAACAGTTCCAGGGTCGTCCAGCCACGAGCTCCAATTGCTATACATGTACTTATTACTCACTTGGGAAACTTGTAACATCCAGAAACAGAAATGTGTTTTTAATTGACGTAGTTGTGTACTTATATAGGAAAACTCATTTATTTTCAGCCAAGTGCTAAGAATATAATACTTATATAATCATGCAAGAAATAATGCAACCAGTTCAGTCATCTTCATCTCTGTGTTCCAAACGGCACTCCATGGACAGTTTTAGCATGAAGGAGCTAGGTCCGTTTTTGAAACTAGTTCTCGTTGGAGATGCCAATGTGGGCAAATCTTTTTTCTTGTCGTGGTATATGGCAAGCAAACTTCCGGATATAATTGAACCAACTCTGTAAGTCATTTATAAGTGCTACATTTATAATAAATATACCTATTACTACTGTAGAGTTTTACATAAAATTATTTATACCAAATCTCTGTGTTGTACCCATTCTATACGCGTAAATTAATACCTATATATGTACAGTTTATTAAAAAAATTGTATATGAATTGAGAAAGAATACATTTATGATTCATTGTTTTAGATTTGATAGTCATTCGAAGCAAATCAATGTAGATGGGTATGAATACGAAATGACAATTTGGGATACTGCAGGAGCTCATGAAAGAAAAAGAGTCAGAACTCTGGCGTACCCAAAAGTAAGTCTGTGTACCCGTATATGGAGGGCATAGAACTAAAGTACCAAGTAATAATGTGATTCATGCATGGAGAGATACTGAAATGTGATCTTGTTTGTGTGGTAGACAGACGTTTTTCTTATCTGCTACGCCGTAGATGACAGAGAGTCATTTGAAAATGTTGATAAGAAATGGGTGCCAGAGATCCGCAAATATTGTTCCTCAGCCCCAATCGTTCTAGTTGGTATGACTTAATTTTCATGTTCCTCACAATTTCAATACATTTATTTCTATGTAAATAATGTATCATCATTTACAACGAGACGAGATAGAAATAACGAATCGTCGGGTTGAGATGGTAAATTATTGTTTCATAATTTTTGTGTTTGTGGTTTATAGGTATGAAACGAGACCTCAAACCGAAGGTGCCGGATCCAGTAAAATACAAGGAAGGGGAAAACCTCAAGCTGCAGATACGAGCTGCTGCATTTTTCGAATGTTCTGTTAGAAATCGGAACAATCTTAGCGTAATATTCGAAGAAGCTGTCAGAGTCGCGATGAAATGGAGATTGTATCACAGAAGAAATTCATGCGTTTTATCCTAATCGCTTACTTAGTATGCATTTTTTTCTGTTTACGTGGTAATTGTGTTTAAATACAGAAACAAAACCGTTGCTTCTTTCGCATTTGTCAATGAAATTATATTTGAGCTGTAAGCATGTATGTTGACAAATACCGAAATACCTACTCTGGCAACATTTCCTTATAGTTTGTATATTTTACAGTGCGAATATGTTTATGTGACATTTGAATGTCCGGTTACTGTTATTGTTGTGGTAAACTACAAAATGCTTTGTGGATGTATGGCAGGGATGCCTTTACAATGTATAGAATATTTTAAAGCATAAATGACTCGATCTTGTTCAAGTTGATACAACGAAACATAACAATATTCAGTTGTATGAAATAGGGTCGAATGGTTTATATGCGAGAGAGTGAATAATACTTAAAAATAGTATCTATTTGTTTTTTGCCTTAAGTATTAAATTAATTTTATACTGTACTGTGATCGAGTCAAGTCCAACATGTTGCCTATCTACTACCTTTGTGATGTTTTATACGAATGCTGAGAATATTGTAAACTGAATATTTAAATGAAATATTACCTTTACTCTGTTAATAATAGTGTAACATGCTGCTGTGTTATAGAATTTAATGTTTGTGCAATAAAAGCTTTTACGAGAAACCGTGAATCTACATGAGAAATTAATTGCTAATATTGCTCTACCAATTTATAAAAGCCTCTATATGTATATATGTAGAATAAATTGTGAATTAAAGAGACTGTTGTGGTTTACCTTTACACTTAAACTTGAAAAAATACACCATCCAATTTCATTGGAGTTATAAAATAGATTAGAGAATCCACAACACAAATAAACAGACAGAATACATATATGTTTGCAGAAATCATACAAGGACAAGTTTTTACCTTAAAACTCACAAGCAACTCGTATGTTAATGAATTTAACATGAAGCATATAAAAAGCGTTCTGTTGCATAGATAATAGGTACCTACGTAATTATAAGCAGAAGGCAGTAGTGGCAGTAACATATTAAGTAGGTAGTAAAATCATATTTATTCATATCATGGAAAACAATGTTATAATTAAGTGGTTTGAGCAATATAAACTGTCATTCTATATACTAAGATTTTTTTCTCAACCCGTGAGACTTTTTTCAATGCAATTTAAGAAGTTTACTAACAGTATCAAAGAAACTGAAAATATAAATAACTTAGCTTTTAGCTACCATGAATTCGTTTTGTACTTGGCAAATGATAACCAGGCATAATTAACAGACGATAGATAGAAAGACAATGATAGTGTATAATGACGTCCACACACGGCGTGTATAAGGGACGAGCGCTAATGGTAAAAGAGTGACAAACTGATTGGTCATTAATATTTAATATTTACAGAAATTTTAGCATATTATGTCACTATTCTTCGTACAAAACATAGAAAAAAGTCCGGAAAAAATAATGAACAATAGAAACAGTAATCACTCGTTATCATTTTAAAAAGATTGTATGCATCTATGACAAATTTGCCACGTTTGAACTGATCCTTTTCTTCCATTCCATATATAATTTCCTTTGTCATTTCATATTTCGAATTTCAGTCTGTTCTGCAGATTCATCTTCGAAATTAGAGCATTATGGCATCATAACCCTTACATGTTCATTTGAACTTGTTCAAGGAGTATGCAGGATTTATGAATGTAACAAATTATAAATGATATGAGATTTATTTTGAGGATCTCTCTCAAAGTCATTATTACTAATGATCCTTACGTAAATCACACTAATCCGAAATCAGTAGATTTTTTATATTTGCTATATTAATTTGATCATTTACTAAACACTTGTTTGTAGCAGTATATTTACATGTCTCAAAAGCATGTAGAATGTGGATGTATGCACATACATTGGTTTCATCATTACTACTGGCAATATTAGGACTTCAGTCTCATGTGTGATTTTATTAGTCAACCTAATGCTATCTTGTGGGCACATTTTCATGGATCATCTTCTAATTTACTATAAATCATTCAAAGCGAAGAGGTATTCATTGGAAATTAGCAGCGTTGTGACAAAGTTTTTATTGCCCAGTATTGGGTTTTGGTAAAATTTGTATATATGTATAGTTGTGTCGCTTGCAATTGTTTATGAGCCCGATTATATTTATAGGTAAAATTCAGAATATAATATTGGAAAACTGACCTATAAATGTGCAGGAGAGATAATGGACAGAAACTAAATATGTTTTACACTTTGTGATCAATAGTTGTCGATACATTAAAGAATATTTACTAAATTAGATAACATTGTTTGTATAATGACATCAGTTGACCGATTACAGGTGTAACTTCCTTTAGCATTAAGCTTAATGGAATATAGATGTCAAAGTAGCGATAATATTTTCGTTCTGCCAATTTTGTCTTCGCATTATAAAGGCACAAAACCGAAAGCTTAGCTAACTATTTAAACGATTCACGACTGCATTTTAAAATGTCTGTTAAAGTCTGTTTCGGTCACATAAAATTATTTTTATAATAGAAGCATGGAAAATCATACTTTGTTCCTGTAAGACTGGATTTGCAGTTACATTGTGTGTCTATGGACGTGGATAAGTTTAATCAGTTTTAGAAATTTTTATTTATATCATGTATGTGGTACATACAGAACACAATAAAACACAGCATACTTTTATTATACTATACAAGTGCACAATTTTCCTAAAGCGGACTAAAATTTATTTTACATACATAAAATCTATATAGGTTTGTACAGTAAACTCGTTAACTAATTAGAAAATGAATATAGAATGAAACTGTCTCAATTGCCACAATTCATAAATTCAGAATTATATGTTACTGATGCCGGTTTTTGCAAATGTGTGTACTTATCCAATTGATTTCAGTTTACACAACTGCATATAGCAAACTAAAGGCAGGCAAGGTAAATATACCTTGTAAATTCATACGTAATGGCTAATATATAACACGATTTTGAAAAATGGACAGGTGAATACATAATTAGCATTGTTTACTGTTAGTGAACCAGATTTTATGCATTACTGTTATTTCATAACACATAATGCATGTCTGATTTGCCAGGAGTATTTTCAACAAACGGAAACTCTTCTGATGATAGTAAATATTGATACAACTGAAAACAACTTTTTGACTATTTTTACTCCTACATTCTAATATCCCTAATATTAAGCTGTATAATTTACCATTATACAAAATAACATTAGTTTGGCCAAAATTCAGAACCATGATTTTAAGTGCAAGCAGACTAATATTATTCGTGATTTAGCATCTCATTTTCTGCTTGCAACTTCAGATGAGGTAGCAGGTAACTTGTGTAGTTTCTAACCTATTGAAACGAAAAACGACAGATGTTAATGCTAATAATTGTCATTGTTTTGCTATTTTACATAGGTATAGGTTTTGCCTTGAAAATCAATTATTAAAGTTAGTTCGATTCCAAGCTAACTGACTGTAAGTTTGCTATTGCACATTCAAGATTCAAGATTATAATATTATCTGAAGCTTATTGTTAGCAAGAACTCTTCGAAAGCCGACTGTACAGTTTGCATAACTAGATTCGTAATATTTATCAAGGACTGTAGAATATACTATAAGATGCACACAAAAAAGCGTTCGCAAAATCTTCTAGTTTATTTTTGTGCTATAATATTAGTGATTTTAAGTAATGTAACGAAATCCGCTGCATACAATCCCTACACTGACATGAAAATGGATTATGCCGCATCTTCAGAAGGTTTGAAGACACTACTGCAACATGAACTGAAAATAATCAAAATATTAGCACAATTTGCTGTTAGCAATGATAAATTTTCATATCCTCATATTACAAAGTAAGTTATGAATCTGTCACACATATTTATTGCTTATAATCAATCAAAAATACGGAATAAATCTTATTGCTTGTAAGAAATTTTATTTGTTTAACAAATCGTAATGATATTGTCTTAACTTTGTTCTGTACAGCTACCTGGAAGATTTTCGATCTAGTGTTTTAGTAGGAATAGCTGCAGACAGAAGTACAATTACTATCGGAAATTATTCTTATGTTGACAGTGATTCGTTAGTGAATGAGGCTTCTAATCATCCGCTAATTGCTTTCCGTTGTGTTAGACGAGTTGTGAGACTGTTACCGCAAGTCTACGAAGAACTTTCCACGTCCAAAACTGTCTTGGGTAAAAACATCCATCCAAATAAGCATAATTTATTCATGTTGGAGTGTATTATTGAACGTCTCAATGTGTCTTAATGCTTTATTGTTTTTTTTTAATTCTTAAAGATGCTTTAATAGCATTAAGGTCTGAGTTGAAATATCCTGAATTAGACGATGTTGAAACTGCGTTTAGTAATGTGATACGACTCAAAAAGATTTACAAACTCAACGTAGATGACGTAATTAACAGTTACATACCTATTACCTATATGTATAGCGTATAAAAATGAGCCCGGATTTATATAACAATTATTTTTTTCAGTTAGTGAATGGAAAAATTGGGAAGATAAAAACCCACAGTGGTCTAACTGCAACACATTGTTTTGAACTGGGGTTGTATTCGAATCAACTGAAATTTTATTCTGAAGCTATCGATTTCTATGATAAAACTTTGAGAATGTCTGCTGGCAAATATTTTCCTTTTAGCAAAGAAGAAATCGAAAGAATGAACAAAAAATTGAACGAAATTATGACCATTGTAAAAGCACAGTTCTTTATTCTATAAGAATGGACCGCAGATCACTGTGATGAGGAATAAATATTTAATTTGAAATTGAATTTGATTTCAGCATGATGAGAAACTTAGTACACAACTAGATGAGGATGATTTTAGCCATGATAGCCTTCCGTATTTCTTTGACAGAATATTGGAAGGCAGAAATTCGTCTGAATTTAAGCGAAGAAAACAAATTCGGTTAGACCCGCAAATGGAAGATAATGAAACTCCCATAGCTTTAGCTTATAAATATGAAAGACTCTGCAGAGGAGAAAATTTAAAGGTGAGACTATTTTACAATAATGACTAGGTATATATTTTACTTTAGTTAGCCATAATAAATATAAATAATAACAATAATTTTTAACTCTATTCGTAAAATAATTGTGGTTTTAAGTAAAACTGCAGAAAAGACTCTTTAAAAGCGTTCCTCTTGCATGTATAGAAGAAAGGAGAGACTGGAAATCTGAAATGCTATTTAAATTCAGATAAACACCTAGCTTGGATGATTGCTCCCACGAAAATAGAAGTTCTTCATGAAACTCCATTAGTTTTACAAATCTATGATGCCTTTACAACATCTGAGATGGCAACAATAAAATCTGCAGTAAAATCCGAGTTAAGACGATCTAGGACGGTAGCACTGGATAAATTAAGTGGGTGAGTGACAAAATCTGATTTTTTGGAACAACTGTCTGATAATAAGCTATACAGATAAAATAGCAGTACCTAAAGTACCTATTACCTATATAACCCTGTAAGTAACCCATAAGTATACATCAATACATGCTTTCTTCTAGTGAGACTAATCCATTCAGAACTTCATCTAATTCTTGGCTTGATGACTATAATGATGCAAAATTCAGTTATATAAACAAGAGAGTTGGCAAAATGGTTGGATTGGATACAAGTAAAATTCATGGTACAGAAAATTTGCAAATCGCAAACTATGCATCTGGAGGTCACTACGTATCCCACACGGACGCCATTTTTGAGCCAGAGGTAGGTTTGCATATACAAAATCTGTAAGTAATTGTTCTTTAAAACAGAGTAATTATTTTATAGGTGTTAGAAACTTTGGACTCTGGAGAATTATTTCGAGGAGATCGAATAGCAACTTTTATGGCCTATGTGGGTATTTTTTACATCAGAGACACAATGAGCAACTTTCAATGAATTGAATAAATTAATCTGCTAGATCTGTAGATTCTTTTTTCTGTAGCTTTCAGAGGTGGAAGCAGGAGGTTATACAGTGTTTCCTCGACTTAAAATTGGTGTAAAACCTGTGGTGGGTTCTGCTGTTTTTTGGTATAATTTGTACTCGGATGGAAGCATTAATCCCGCAATGCTACATGCAGCTTGTCCTGTTATGTTTGGACACAAGTGGGGTAAGAAACAAAGAACAGGACAAAACATTATTCATTTTTGTGACCAAATACTGCTTTGAGAAATACTGATAATTTACATTTCTAACCAATTTAAAATGCATTTCTTACAGTTGCGAACAAGTGGATCAGATCCAATGAGCAGATGTTTGTTAAAAAGTGCCCACTGACACAGGAGAAGGACACAATACATTTACAATTTTAGAATTCGGGACAAAATGATTAATGAATTTAAAATAAAATAAATAAAATCTATTTTTAAAAACTCAGTTTTCATGTTAATTACTAACACTGTTGAAAAAGTAGGTTTATTTTCACATTTGACACAATCGTTACATATACATAAACATACATACTACAATGTAATATTATTCTACAACGATATCTACCTAGACTTAGAATATTATATAACAATAATATTATACTGAGACCATCTACAACTTAAGGTAAATCGAAAAGTTACAGTTACATTACAAGTTCCAACGTAATATCGTGGTGGCTTTACCGAATTTACAAATAGTAATATTTAGAGTTACTGTATGTATTAATAAGTTCGCGACAATCGACACGACAAGAAAAGTAGCAGCTTACAAATAGTTTACTCTTATTCAGTTTACTTTAGTAAATGTTATACTGCTCTATTTAGGCACGTACTTTTCAAAGTTATATATAGGTATGTTAATACAATAATAATTAGCTTACATATTTGTTTAAAGTATAAGTTATCAATTCTCAGGCTCTACTTTAATTGTTAATTCTTCGTTAGTCCCCCCACTAGAATTTCTACTATAATTTTCACCTCTACCACATTCTTTATCAACAATGGTTGTATCATTATTGTTTACATTATTGCTTGATATTCTAACTCCAGTATTTTTACTCGAATCGCGAGTATTTTCGCCATCAGACTCTGAAGGACTTTCGGAAGGTTGAAAGGAACCATGTTTCTTGCGAACACTTGTAATTGTAACCCTCTGTATTATCAATCATAAAGAAAATCATTTAATAAATTGACTATGATTGCTTAATTAATTGTTAAGGCATATTCGGATTATTTTGTTGTACACACTTCGTGTGGAGAAATCATTTGCATAGAAGGAGAAACAGGAGGATTCATGTGAGACGTTTGTACAGATTCCTCCGAGTGGTTAGATTCATTACTGTTTGATGGTGGCCTATGGTATTCCTTTAAAAATAGTAAAAAATATTGTTAATTTTCATTTACTCTTTTCAAATTCCAATTTTTGCCTACGCTAACTTATACGTGAAATGAAGTAACTATAATTTATGCTTACATACATGAATTTCAATGCCTCTGACATCCAGACGAAGTCTTTTGCTGTTGAATCCATTATAGCCATTGAGACCGTTGTCATCATGATTAGATTTAGCATTGAGATTGTTATTTGTGGTTGAGATGAGTGAGATACTGAGATTTGCATTAGTGCCGTACGGAAGCCCTGCATCTCGAACAATTTGCCGTGCAAGGGGAAACAATTCATCTCTTCGTGTTAACAATGCAGGAATGTGTTTGCATAGCTGAGCTGCTGCTTCGTTCACTGAAAGCTCGTGTAGTGTCAAAGGTTTCTGGAGTTTTCTCTTGCAATCGTAACGACCATAGACTGCTGCGAATTTTCTCACTTCCTCCATTCTTTTAGGATCTTTCTCAGGCACTCTGATGACAGTTTCGAAATCTTCGCAAGACTTTTTCCTTGCTGACATTCTAGGCTCAGTAATATTTTGAGGCAGGGTTCTTATGAGTTTAATGGCAGCATCGGATATTTTTTGTACTTCCACATCTTGAAGAAAAGGTATCGGGGACAGAGAAGATCTACTGTCGAAATTATTCGGGGATACCGAAGGGGATGGCGAATTGGGTTCGCTTCTCGTTCGAATTCTTTGCTCTAAGAAATGACTTGGAATGATTTGGTCGACAGATATTCTCATGGAATCCGCATCACGACTTTTCTCATGATCGTCGTAATATGCCGGTTGAATTGTGATGCTTGGAATTTGAAGACTACCTGAAGAATGACTACTGCTATTGGAAATGTTACAGTGATTATGAAGAGGACTTTTTGGCATTCCAGGATGAGAAACATTTCCGCTAGGAATATTCAAATGAATATTATTCGGGATCGTGGGAATATTGTTCGTTGGACTGTTACTGTTGCTACTACTTTGATATCCTACGTTGTCCTGTGTGCGTAAGTATTGGATTTTGGATTGGAAGTTTTTCAATTCTGATGGATCGGTGTGGCTGGATTTTGTAGTTGGTGTGGTGGCGGAGAGTGATCCGGATCCGGAATGATAAGCAATTGGTCGAATAGGAATTTTGTTTTGAGATAAAGATTTAGTTGATTCTGTGGCTTGGCTGAGCATATATTTGTTTAATTGAGCATGAGATTCAGTCACATCCACACCATAAGGGCGTGCAGGTTGAAGTATCGCCTTGTTGAATGGCATCGCGGATTGGTAATACATGGCTTGGAACAAACCTAAAAAAACAAAGGAATCGTTTCAGAACTTTAGTATGTTAGCGTGCACAAAATATATATCATGTTACGTTTTTCTGTGGTCAAAGAATTATTTATTGTAGGTAACATTAATCAGTATGAGAATAAGTGTAATCCAACTGCAACTAACTACAGAGTCCAAAATTTGCAGTTTTTAGTTTCCCCCTTTAAAAAACAGTTAATTTGAAATGTCTATGTAACACGATCTATACATAAAAATAATTCTTAACTACAATTTTCATTTTTATACGTGCACAATTTAGTTCATGATATGTTCATAAATTTCCTTAAATTTTTGCCAACTGCTTGCATGTGTTCATTTTGAGAGAGTAGTAGAATAAACGATGTAAATTATGGACTCTATAAAAAATTGCGTTGCATACGCAGGATTATTCATTATCGTGTGATATTTCGAGAGTAAAAACTTACTTGGCTGTGTCATCCATTCTTGCAGGGCTTTTTGCAATCTTCGAACATGCAGGGGCTTGGAAGCCATTCCAATGAGAGCCATTATTTCTAGGAATTCTTCCTCCCCGGCTTCGCATAATTGTTGCACATCATCTCCTCCTAATTCAATCATTACTTCAAAATATCTTAAGAGATTGGCTCTTTGCAATACTCGGTATAGCTGAAGCTCGGATTCATTTGTAGGAACACTTGGAGTCGAAACAGGTCCTACATCAGGGAAAAACAAGATGTTAAGAAAAATGTCAGATTATTATTGTATTTTTATTGCCATTTTTCATAAAAACCTTAATCATGACATGACTGCGATTCGAGTGCGCAACTGCTTGTACTGCGTTGTACTTATCAGTTGAAACTTCTATAGATGTTAGTCATATCTGTATAGATACGTTATCAAATCATTAAATGAATATCTCCTTGATGGAATTATTCGGAAATTGAACTTAGCTAACCGCAGAATCTTAAAAATGCATTGCATAGAACATCATGACTTGTAACATGTACCATATTATGCGACGTATGTAGGTACCTACTTAAAAACCGAGTGTATCTCCAAATGTATATAAATACCTAGTAAGGTTAGGTATAATATATTTTTAGCATGAATGTACACAAAGCTATCTATTTATTACACCACTTTGACCTTAGCTTGAAATCAAGTAATTAGTTTTTGCTTGGACTGGGAGAGGAAGCATTAGGATTTTATTATCAATTGATGAATTAAGTACATTACATAAATGGCTATACATTTCTCATTTTACTCTCATAAATGTACTTTATTCCAGCATTTGCGTGTGAGTCTCCCCTTCTATAGGTACTAACTCTTTTAATAAGACATTTGCCATGAGACTTTGTAAGATAAAACTTAGTAAATCTACTTGATTGCAAAAAGGAGGAATGCACCTTATAATAACCGGTGCCCATCGCATCGTATCGAGTCAAGTTTTTTCATGGCGACTGTGAACATGAAACAAACCCTGTACACTTGTAAGATGATGGTATGAATTGTATTTGTATTGATGGTTAAATTGTCTTTAGTGTGTAACGTGTAGCTGGCAGTGGTCATACTCTTTTTATTTCGTTCACAATCAAAACTAACCAAGATTCATGAAGTTAACGCATATTTTTTCCACAGAAAACAATTTAGAATAAAACCGGTTTGTTTTTTGTTTCCACTCTATACTACGTAAAAGGAATGGAACATGTCCTACAGACTTATTTCTTATACCCTGAATATAGTTAGTTGAGCTCTGGTGAAGATCTTCTAAAATAAAGAAGGTAATGGGCTGCAGGTAGTAAGAAAAGAAGTCTATTACCTATGACCATAAGAATAATCATGGGAAAAACAACTTCACTTTGAGTTTTTTAGCCCATGCAAGAAAAATATAGCATTGACGTCAATCGTTGCAGTTCAGTTGTCTTTTAATACTCTCAACACCGCAGCCTTCTTAAGATTTTATATTATCTCTATGCTAATGGTTGGAAACAACTACTTTTATGCCATACCACCAATGTTCCTCTTCAATTCTTCAAAGTGTAGTTATGAGATAGAAATAAAATGTTAGCACAAATCAGCATGACAATCATCGGCAATAAAAAATGCGTTAAAACAATCTAGCTCTCTTAAACATTCTGCTTTGTATGTAATACCATTTTCCATTTATGGACTTAGAGGATTAGATAGGTTAGATTCATCATCATCATCCTCGTACACGAGCAGATCTACGCAAGCAGTGACTTTTTTGTAGTTTCATGTAAAGATTTTTAATTCGATAATATATATCGTTAATATTTACTATTTGTAGAAATAAAAACATACATCTTGGCTTGATAATAACGTAATTGTAGTTCCAAGTTCCAGAGTGGTTGGCAGACAGTTGCATAATTGTTAAGAATGCAAATGAATCCAAACGAGTCCTAACCTTAGTCAAGGAAACTGACGCACGTAAGATGCAACGTAAATAACAAGTCCATCCTTCTTCGTACGGGGTAGCGAAAAGTCAAGTGTATTCATAATATTATTATGTCTCTAGTCTGTACAGGTATATAAATTATATATAGAAAGTAGAAGAGTAGCACCATTATAATATATTCAGTAGATAGGCATACTTTTATTTATTATGTAGAAGATAGTTCTACATGTATTCCAGGAGGATGGACAAAAGAAAAGGAATGACGTACGGAATACATCAAAAAAACCGATTCTTATATAACTCAAAGAAGCTGGACTAATTAGAGCATACAGAAGTATACTAATATTATATAGTCCTCTTATTTTCAATCATTTTTCCCGTTTTTTCATTTTTTAAACCAGTTTGAAAACACATTTTAATGTATTATTTCTATAAGTACAATTAAATCAGCATTTTATCCTCAACTTAAAACAACTTGTAAGCAATATCTTTATTTTTCTCATGTCAGTAGTGCACAAAGGTTTGTAACGAAGTAATCCTTTTTGTGATTCCTACCAGCTACCAGAAAACTTTTATACATTCATGGTTTAGAGACATAAATTAACAAGCCTTGACTGTGACTTGCACGTAATGTATGTTGATGTTGTAGTACCGTGTAAGTGCAAATGGTTTTACTTTTAGTATAAATTCAATCGTTTTTTTCCTGTTGTGTACGAAAATTCAGATTTGTACAGGGATTTCCAATTTCCATTCAATAATAAGACAGCTTACTCGGGAACAAAATGTTTTATTAATGGGAATTACTATGAAATGAAAGTTATTTGAACTTTTGACATGTTTTCAATTCCTCTTGTTGACGTACCTTACATGTAAAAATGTCATTTTGCAGGCTTTGAATCATTGACTTAAAATTATTTGGCATTAATGGGATAGTATTGCAGTGTTTGTAGTTTATAAGGTTACATTGTCGCTTTTGATCTAAGAGAGATTATGTAATCTGATGGAATTATGCATTAGTTGTGCCTGGTTTACACTGCCGAGGATCTGACACCCAAATGTAATGAATTCAAAAAGAAAATTGTCGCATATTATCAGATGAGGATGAATGATCCATTGAAACTGCACAGTAACAGTTACCGTGTTCCAGTTGCATAATATTAGTGAAGTGTTGGCTATGTGTGAATGAAGGATCTTAACAATAGTACAAAATACAATTTTAAGTAGCTTGTGTAACAATTGTTAGTGTTACTTCCTTCCCACTTCATCTGCATACACATATAGACCATGCAAAGCCAAACCAGTATTATTTGTACCATTGAGTATCTGTAAAAATTCTTCCTGTAAAAGCTCCTCTTCTGTTCTAATTCTAATGTATCTCTTTCTCATTTATTTCACCATTCTTTTCTTTCATTCTCGTTCACGAATCACTACGAAGGAAGTCTAATGCACATGCTTTTTTCAAAAGTATAAAAATACTCCCTGTGAATCTTTTATTATAGAAAACAGAAATTAAAAATGCACCACACAAGCTACGTAATCAGAAATCTAACACAAAGCAATTGGAATACGAGCTGTGTACATGCACAATAAGACATGAATCGCATCTACATTTTACTACACTAAGATAATCCGAAATAAAAATAAAACGAAAAAAGTTCATTGAATGAGACTACTGCAAATGCTCTTCTCTTCACAGGCTCCACACAGTACACCGTGATACAAAGGAGGGGAACAGTGAAAATAAAAAGACGTCCTGCCTGGAGACTATACTGCTATTATCTTTCAGTTCTCTCAGTCATCAATTCGTCAGTTATGTAAATGTGGAATCTCTTGAGACAAAAATAAAAATGTCTTTTTCAACAGTTTGAAAAAATTAGTGAAAGCTTTTTTATTTTTTGATTGATGAATGAGAGAGTGAAAAATGCAATGAACTAAAGGTTCAACTAGGTATGCTACAACTTCTATTTATATTCAATTCACCTTTGCTTCTTCTTTCTCTACGTTCCGTTTTATTCTCTAATATGTCCCTCTTCTTCTTCCTTCATGTGTCCTACTTGCACTTATCTAAGTCCCTATATAGTCCTACAGCCCTACATATGAAGCTCACGTATAAAAATACTATACATGCCACACAGAACTACATACTCCCCTAAAACGCACTCACCCTTCCTTGCATGGCAATGGCATTCGCCTCAAGATGAGAAATTATTAAGCTGGAAGAACAAAAGGAGCTCTTGTGCATACACCGTATAAAATTATGAGGGAGAGACTGAATACAATAATAAGGTGAACTCTTACTCCATACTGTCAACTATGTATACTAATATTATACGAATACCTAAATGGAACATCATAGAAATCGGTGAAATGTTAGATTGCTCATTGCTCTAAGGGCTCCTCTGCATATCAAAACATAATTTCCAAAAACTTTCGTTTGGTATTATCCAAGCTAGATATTTATCTTTACCTTGGTGCTACTCGTGGCAGTCTCAAATCTGTCTGAGCTTTGCCTTCCTCTTTGCCCTCATAAAAGCCTCGAACTACACACACAGCTACATGGCTGTAAGTAGCACACATCCACAAGCATCGAGAGAGAAGAGGAAACATCAATGAAAAATCTAGGTAGTTTTTTATATACCAGTGTCTTACACTATGAATGATTTTTTACGGATGTTACCCTTTCCAGTTTTCTAATGCAATGGTAGGTGCTACTCATCTTGTGTTATATAACTCATACGAATGCCATAGCATTCAAATACATTTATTACGTAGATACACCTCCGATGTGTTATGTGTTCGTGTAACCTCTTCGTGTACATGTGCTGCATACGGAATGAATGACTCGCCTATAGTAAAGTAAACCAGACGGAGCAGATTAAACTCGTATGTACTTAGAAGTTAGGAGATAACCCTTTCCCATAACTTTTTTCTTAAGATTACAGATTACTTGCATAATAATAATATTATAGGTATCACTAGGTAAAATTCAAAATAAAGCAGAAGCATAAGCACAACTCGTCATGGCTTCTATTCACAAAATTCACATGTACCCAATTTCTTGTTTTTCACGCGATCAGAATGATGAGTGACGCACGGAGCTACGCTGATAACATCGCTATAATATTCATGAAAAGACGTTTCTTATAAAACCCAACACACACACGAGAGTTTTTGCTTTCTTTTGGAATTTCAAATGAATTTGTCGTTTTGAATTGGACGGTGTGAGTTGTGGGTGGATATTATGGTCTGTGCCAGCCTGTGCAAAGGTGACCAATGTCAAAAGTTGCAGATATTATCAATGCAGACGGCTTAAAAAATTCCAAATTGTAAATACGTTTGTAATTTAATGCATCATCCAAAATGTGAATAAAGTTATATCAGGTAAATCGTATGACACTTGTTATGTATAAAATGGAGAATCTAATTTTAGAGCGGTAAATTCTTCACAAGAGGTTATCAAAGTATTAATTATTATCAGTCTTACTGTGAACTCTTAGTATAGATTTATTTTCTACAACTAAAATTCTACGTAGTAGTACTTAGTGCGATCTTAATGTTAAAAACTCATTCGTGTAATATTATGTGCTTGCTTATTTACTTTAGCTGTAAAACTAAGTCGCACATTTTATCTTTTAACATGCGAAAGTGACGGAAAAATATTAAGTCAGACTGCTAACGGACATGCAGATGAGAGGAACTGATCAAATAAAAATCTCACGTACGATTAATCCGGCAAAGCATTAAGTTATAGCTAAGGTATCTCTCTCTCTGAGTCTGTGAACCCCGAGCCGAGCGATTCAACTCACACACAATAAAGAAGAAAAACACAAAAGAGTCAGTGATATATGAGATAGTAAATGTATGTGCTGTTTCATGCTCTCTCCATTATGGATGATATGACATAATAGCAGTAGACGACATTTTTTCTAGTTTGCATTAAAAAAACATCACGTTCACTAAAAAATTTGCATATCAAAAAGGAATGGTAAACAGCACAGCACATCATTTTAATCATTCACATTATAGCACATCACACTAAGAGAATGAACAGACAATAAGAGAAAGAAAAAATTTAAATACCAAAAGAAAATCATTTTATTTCTCTCGTGTACCGCATACTAATTAGTAAACAAGAATTTCCGTTGGTAAAACATTATCATGACTATGACTCATATGAGTGTAACTGGAAACATCAACGTAGATGTAGATTGTTATACATAAAAATATTCATGAGCAACTTTGATTCAGATATGTGATACTGAACTGAATTACGGACGTAAAATAATAAAGCCTGAGTAAATTCCCTTGGAACTACTAATACTACTTTTATGTAACGGAAGACTACCATTAGTATTTACCCACACCAAGAGAAAATGTTGATGTCCCTTCCTTAGGGAAATAGAAACACTGACTGATACAAATGAGTTGTTAACCGGAACGAATTAATTTATAATTGGCAATGTGTTTTAAATGCTAAATCTATCAGTCACTTATTGGTATGTAGAATTATGTCTGTGGAAAGTGAATGATCGATTAATCACTGTATTATATGACTATCTAAACTTGTAATGCATTTGTCAAGCCCCAATAAATAAGATAGATTTTCGCTTGACAATGACAATTGACACAAAGGTGTAAAGAATTTTTTGCTGGCTTGTTGTCTGCTGTCGCGGTAAGTATCAATAATAACTACCGACTAACACCGATAAGTGGGTATACATTGAATAATCCATACAATGGTGATTGCAGAGTGTTAAAGGGACTGCGATTTGGGATAGACCTTTTAAAAAAAGGATTTCTTGCCATAAATACAATACCTACCATAGGGATAGACACCTAACCTATAATCTATAAGGTTTTATGAGTATCTCATGTCTAGTTATAAGTACAGAGGTCAAAATCTTTACTATTACATGTCATTGATCAAAAAGGTTTAACACAGACTGTACAACCTGCAAATAAACATTGGTTTACCAAAAGGTACAGTTATAAGTATGAGTTTCAGCAAAATGTGTAAATATTACTCCCTTATTACCACAAAAGCTGTTTTGGATGCTTCGACCGCACAAACACTTATGCAACTATAAAGCTTATACTTACTACTAAATGTACAAGTTACAAGGAAGATTATTTTACACTTTTTTGCATGTCTCAAGTCTCAACAAAAGAATTAGTTAGTATATGCTGCTTGTAAGTCGTCATTAAACAGTAATAAAATTTTCGTGCCAATTAATTTCGTTTTACGATAGCAATAAACAAGGTATTGCAATGAAAGTGTATATATATTCCTCTGGCATGCTTCTTTAAATGGAAAAATACGTAATTTTGTGTTGATATAAAATATATTCTATTTACGAAGTGTGAATTAATTAATAATTAGTATTTGCAATACTGACAGACTGACGCATTAGGAATTCATACCCTATCAATCAGCGGAAAAGCCCATCATATATTTACCTTTGGGAATTTGGGATCTATTACTTTTTATCAAGAAATGCAAATGAAAGTTTCATCATCTTATGATAATTATTATTTTGGTCATTACTGTGGATTTTTTATTTTTCTATGGATATATGCATATATCTATAGCTGTGTATATTTTCAGGATGACTAACTTCCACAGGCAGGTAAATAGTATAGTTGTAAGTATGTAATACTTATCCTATAGGTAGGTACCTATAGGTTGTTTTATAAGGAATCATCACCGTCGTGTGTGTATAGAATACATATAAATGAAGCTCTGCATGTTGTAATTCTTATATACTGAAAAGAATCGCTTCACATTAATGTGAAAAGATTCTGTTGAATTGATGTAAGAAACTGCTTTCAAACTACCTACTACTACGCAGTAATAATTCTGACAAGTAACGATAAAATATTATACTAGCAAACTAAACTTAAAAAATTGATTCCCTCACAATTACTATTAACAATCATTCTCCCCCTCAGAGTAATTAAATATTTCTGATGATACGAACTGTCAGTGCATAAAGAAAAAATGCAGCATTTTTCTTGACATAACACAAGCAACTTCCCTGTTTAAAAGAATGTGAATGATGCACGTGCAGTTTTTTCCAATAAAAACTTATCTACTTTTAGAACAAGGAAAAACTTTGGAAACTGACAAAAAGTCCTCTAAAAAGTAAAATTAACATCTCTTCCATTATGCATGTGTGCATCAGATAGAGCGATACGATAAAGGGTTGTAGAACAAAATCTAAACGAATCATTATCTTTTAATTGCAGTCAACTTGTATCATGTGGAATATAAAATTCAACAATCGAAACACATTATACAATGACGTATACAGACTAAATTACATATATGATACTCCTGAGGCAAGCGAACTATAGTCTAGTCTACTCACCTACTCTTTAATTGTACCGATGATGCATTTGATGTCACCGTCTGCTCTATAATTATATTTTCTTTTTCATTGTTTTAAAGGTGCTTATACCTGTACTGTATCGTACCAAACAAAATGATATAATGATTTAAATGGTACATGCGTAACATTCTAAACAGATATGACTTTTATGGTACTACAGTAATCCTTGCATTGTTCTCGGAGAAATGTGTAATGCCCATTTTAATATTTATATATTATACCCTCGCTCTCAGGATAATTACTCTCACATAAAGATTTACGTAGGAATAATGAGAAGGAAAATAAACTTACTATTGTCATTCATGGTAGTTGAAGTCGGCGACCGAGACTGTCTCAAATCGTGTATGTTATGAGTTTGAGGAATGGAATGAGGAACCGCCAGGGAATTTACTTTGGCGTTAATATGATGATCCATGGAACCGTTGCTGACTGATACAGGTATGGAAGAAGTCGCATGTCTCATGGCAGAGGTTGACAAACTGTTAGAATTAGCTGACACATTTATTCCACCCTCCTCCGATGACAAATTGTGAGAATGAGACGGTGAAGAGATATAAGACTTCCCAGAACTCCCACTTCTACTTGATACGGATTTAGGGAAAAAAGTTCTACCCGAGTCTGCATGTCCACCACCGTGATTCTGCCCGTGCCCATTCACAATTGAGAATTTAACCATTTCTTCGTTTTTCGATGGGCTGCACACTTTATTACTGTTATTATGGTATTCACTAGTATTCAAGTCTTTCTCACGACCTCCACCTTCAATGCTAAATCCCATTTTTTTCATTGTTAGATTGACATTAGACAAGTGAGACGGATGTTTGCAATCACTGTGTAAGTGTACAACAGACGATATTACTATAAGTCAAGTACATGAGATGAAATCACTCGCTCGTGTGACTTATATGTCGAAACTTCTGTGAATTAGTTCATTTACATGTTACCCAGTTTTTGGGAAAGCGGAGCACACATGTTATTACAACTTAAAACCAATCCATGATCATTAACATGACACTGTTAGTAAATTACGTGCACAGAGAACACTGCGTGTCAAATCTAATACACAGATAAATTGTACATACTTATTTATATACTTGCCAATTGCACGAGTTTCGTCTACAAACATATAAAATGTATCAATACTAACTAGATATAATATTTTTTAACGAAAACACAAGATTTGAATGGAATGTCGTGTATATCGCAGCGGCTCATATTAACTAAGATGAAAAGACGAAGTAGTATTGAATTTAAATGTAAATCTAACTAGGTTAATCGCTGTTTGTAATGTTAATAGTTCATTCATACACAGAAAATGTACAATTACAGAATCGAGCTCCATAAGCGACTGCACGGAATTGTCTTAACTATATGTTCTACAAATCCAGTAACTTCCACTTGAAACAACGTATTATATGTTTATTGTGCGTGAAACGAAGACGATTGGATAAAACGATAAAATTTCCACATAATATTATACGAAGACAGAAGAAGGATAAATCGGCACACACGTAGAAGAAATAGTCTCGTCGTCTGCGGTAGCAGTTTTGCTATAATATTATGTATACTTGTGAATGTGTAGCAAGTTGTGTTTGACGAATGCAGAATGAATGTATGAGAAAGAAGAACGACACACACCACACACAAGTCGTCTCGTCAATCCCCACGTAGACTTAACATGCTTCTGAACAGGCTAATAGAGACAACTTTGTGTTGGAATGAATATCATCACTCACATCACATATATAAGGAAGTTTTAGTAGTGGCGATCGTAATTGTTATAGCTGACTGGACTTGTGGTGTTCCCTGATCTGATGGGAGTGATGTCTGTGGATTCTTATGTGTATGCGGTACATTTTACGTTTATGCTTTACGTAACTGCTAACTGTGATTCCTTTACTATCTCACTTACAACTAATAATGCCTACTCCTGTTCTGAGAGTAATAAGGTAATCAGTGAATTCTATGACGACTATGACCCTCGCTTATACTAAGGCATGTATAAAATACGGCTACGGCCTTCACATGCATTTGCACACGAATACTTCTCTATTACTAGTAATACTCTGAGGCAAACCTAAAAGTTTGTATCTATCTGTAATTTTATATGAGTTACGAGTTTATACTTAGGCAATGCGTTACAAATACTGTATGTGTGTACTACTGAAGAGTGTAGCAGAGGTATTTACTACAGCACCACAGCTTACTAGACACGTTAATATTAAAATGTGCTGATGTGATGTGTAGTCAGTCACATAAAAACACAAGGAGAGGGTAAGAGGGAGAAACTTTATGTGTGTACAGTGTACACTAATATTATAAAAGCGACTCTATTTGATTCTCTCTCTCTTTCTGACTAAGTGAGTGTTGTGATGGGATTGGACTCTGTGTCTTGCTGTAGCGTTTTGTCAGAATATCGTTAGTCTCAGCAGCCTCACTCAGCTCAACTCACAGTCTCAAATAAAAAATGTAAGATAGATGAACTCGAATGGAAAACAACTCTCTTGGAAACTTGGCTTGCAGTTTAATCGCATTTGTACAACTCGAATTATTTCTACTGGCCTCTGCTCTTCTGACTATGAACTTTAGCGAAAACGTCTCAGGAAAACATAGGGCTAGGAGTATTGAAGAAGAACTTAAATTAAAACGTACTAATATATAAAATGTACATATAGGTAAGGTAATACTTAAGTAACGACAGTGTGTCTATAAGAATCAGAGTTAGGATTTTAGAAATACAATAATAATATGAAGTAATGATAAAACAATGTAAGTTTAATGTGAATTCCTAGGTACATGTTATACTAAACCAACAATAAGTTGATGAGATTATAGATTAGGTAAGTGTTAGCAGATAAGCAGTTAAGAATTAAGAAAAGTACCTAGCGTGAGTAGACTGTAAGAAATGAGAATAAGAAATAAAAAATACGCTGGCATTGGTACTTTATCCACGTTTACATTCTCGTTCAACATACAATACACCGCAGGATGTAACTTTAGTTTAGCTGACTTTGACTTGCGTGAATCGAGCTTCGACGACTTAGGTTGCTACAGTCAAGAAAGCAAAGTCGACTCGGCAAAAAACAAAATCGAAAAAAATTCCTGAAGAAAATGACCGAAGAAGTTGGGATGAAAGTAGGCAAAGTTAAGGAGCGTAGCCTAAATGTATGATACTCTAAATACACGGAGGTATTATATTCTGTGTATTTGGTACACAACACAGTTGTATTATAATCACAAAGAAGCAGCAGTCTATATACTCCAAACTAGTCATACAGTGGTCTGGAATGAATGTGTTTTATAGCAGTGCCAGTGTCTTGTCTTGCTTAGTGACTGCTCTATGGATTTCTATAGAAGAACTTGTGTATATGAAGAATAAAGTCGAAGAAGGAGAGAGAGAGGCATTAAAAGCAAAGAGAGAAGTTTTATGAAGAAACAAGAAATCGTTTTCGTTCGTTTCTATAATTCGTATATTATGTGAGTACTTGTATTATACATACATACATTTTGTACATATAAGAATCGAAGGAAAGAAATAAGTAGAAGGATGCATGAAGTAAGTAAAACAGGCGAAGGCGAAAGAGACGGAGAGACTACATTCAGACGGGGGATTGGGAAACAAAAAAATGTTCCTTGTATGTCCAGAAAAAAATCTGATTTTTTATCCACATTTTACATCCAATCCTATCTGCAGAGTGGGCTGTAAAATCCTTGGTTGTCTTTTCTGTACAGTCGTCGTGTTTTGTGTATAATACGTGATGTGAGTGGTGGAGGACTGCTAAGCTCACATTTGTACTTGCTACACAAGAAGAGTATTGGTTTGGTGGTTGTAGTAGGGTGGATAGACAGAGAAGGAATGTTTAGGTTCAGACAGAAAGCACATTACATTCTTTTAATCCACTATCATACACGTATTTAAAAACAAGTCTCAACTATGATTTATAACATCTAATATGTCAGTGTGCAAAAAATCCAAGTTCGATATAGCATGTTGTTCTGTATTGCATCTGTATGCATACAATATTCATATTTATTACCTATATTCAAGTCTTTGTACTTAAAGGTACAGAAACTAAAAAAATAGCCAAAATTGTATTATTTTACGTATAGTTAATTTTGTATCATTGTATCTCTGTAAGTCATTTATGCATGCCTGCAATGGCTTGTGAATGCAATTACGAGGCTAAGCTGTAAAAAATCAATATTTATATGCAGTAAAAAATGAACAACAACCAACTGAATAGCATTAAAACGCACGGAGAGCTTAATATTTGAGATTTAATGTTATTTTTTATTTAAGAAACTTTTGTAATGTCATTTTATAAGGTACAGATTACACATAAATACACACACTTATATTATTGGAGATGCAGTACAATTTAAAGATAATGAGATAATTGATATTCGACATATTCCACCTGTTATGATCTACGTAACCCTGTCTGAAATTCGAGTTCAATGACATGACATTCTTTGTTTCTTTTAAAAATTAATGAGATATTGAGTCTAACTGAAAGTAGCTCATCATTTTGATTAATGTAAATGTACAAGTGCATGTAAACAAGCTGGGTTGGCACTTGGGAAATTAACGCATAGGTAGCCAAATATAAAGCTACGATGTTACAAGTTGTGAAAGCTTATAGGCATTACATTCATAGAATCAGTTAGCAAAGCAACTGTGAAGGTTTTGGAAAATTCAGGCACTGAAATAATTGTTGTGTCATTCCATTTTTTGATTCCAAAACTGTCTTGGTTTCCAACAACAAACAAGTTAGGAAGTGATTTTAGAATAAATACATCGTCTGGAACTCCTGGTTGCAGAGCCAAAGTATCGGGAGCAGTAGGACACAAATGTCCCCATTCGAGCAGTTTCTGTGACATTTCCAACGGACAATCAATATCACAATTTCGGATGGCATCCTTAACATTTTCACCACTGGTCATTATTATATCCACAGAGTCACTGTCAAAATTAATTTCCCCTTTTGCAGGCTTTTGTTTGAGAGCTACTTGTAATCTTGAAGGGTTCGCCAAGGAATGAAATGTTGGACGTCTATCTGATTTAGGAAATAATGCACCATGTAGTTTAGGTTGTGGCAACATTTTAGACGTCGGATCGTTGAATCCTGGAATAATGAATACTTCCATTGTTCTCTGAAAAGTACAAAAATCACAAAATTAGGTATAAGTAAGTTATAGATGCTAGATTTATTCATAATTGGTTAGAATCAAATGATATTTAATTTTACGAATAAACTAAACTTACTGATAACTGATCAAACATTTGATCCAGTTTGTAACATATTTCATATTGCGAAGTTAAATTTTTTTGATCATTTTCATCTTTAGTTTCATTAGCAGCGAAACAATTTCCAAGAAAAAATACTTGTGACTTTTTTCGATTACATTTTTGCTCTTCCGGAGAGCCACTTAAACCTTCGAGGTAATCAAAGAGAAGATCCAGGTAAACTGAATGCGAACATTCGGTACCTAGTTGTAAGCCAGACACGAAGACCTACAGAAACAAAATTGTCAAATAATTTCATTTCGTGTATTCTATGTAGAGTAATCTATGGACAGTAAATGTGTACTTTACAGTTAAGATTTTTAAAACAGAGATGACTGAGAGTTTTTATACCATTTCAATTTCGGATTTGCATTTTATTGGTTTTGGTTTTGATGGTGTCGCATAGATCACTTCGTTTACTTCAAACCTTCCATTAACATTTGGTTTTCCCTTTAACGCACAAACCACTCCATTCACCGTATTATTGATCTTCAAAGTACATCCCTCTGAGGGAATTATTCGTACTCTTGTAGTCTCGTCTTCTAACAGAATAGTATCATTGTTACTAATATATTTTTGCTTCACAACTACCGGAACCATTGGATTATCTTCGCTAAGATCTTGCAAAATTGATGGTTTTTCTGGCTGCTGCTTAAATATTGTGCCAATAATAGCTACAAATCATACAAAAATCAAATTTGTACATACATTATAAACTTTCTTAACATTACAATACCACATTACATACATAATATAATACATACTTGAATTGGTTGTATATATATACAAATTAATCATAAAATAATGTCCAAACAAATAAGTTTTAAGTTGATTTAATTTAAACCAATTGAACCAAAAGTAAGTTTTGTAGGGAATTCGACCAAATACAAGGGAGATACATTTTTATATACTTTCGACTTCGACTAGTTTTATGTTACTCTCTACTTCCAAAATGAAAATAAGTACCTACTCATACTATACTACTCAATTAACGATGATCTAAGATCTACATATATATAACATCTGTGTGGATGCTTTAGTTTTGAATTCATATTTTTTGTTGTTTTATGTAATTGAGTTCAAAAATGGACAATACTTGAAAGCTCCTAAAGGAAAGGAGCAATAAATTTATAATACATAAAATAATAATGTTGTATAAAACTACTTCTACTTCTTGTAATTCACTTCTGCGGTCTTACCGACAACAATATCCTCATGAAATGCGATGTTTTGACCATGGTCTCCTGAATCCTTTTGGTCCCCAACGGACGTATGATTATCGCTAGTCTCTTGTCCAGTTGATTCACATAGATCTGCTATTTTCTTCATCGGGATATCTTTCCATACAGCTTTAACTTTTTCCTCTAGAGAAGGACGGGCACCCCATAATCTCACAGTGTAGGAATGAGCGTATTGACGAGAATATTGGCGTACAACCCCCTTTTCTGCTCCCAACTTAACCAAAAATCCATGGACATCTCTCTCCAGTTTTTCCTGAGAATCATTATTTGTCGGTGCAGACAAAAGCGACTCTGGATCGACTTCAAGCTTCATACTTTATAGTTTCGCTGTCTTACAATATCATCTGAATCTGAAAATAAATGAAAAATGGTTGAAATTGTATTTTATTAAAATTACACTATTAGGAGTATGTATCTGGTCTACTAATTTTTGATAAGTCGGACGGACCAAACGAAGTCATGAAAATTAATAAAATAACAAATAGAATGAGTTCATCGTTATTTGTAGTGTAGCTAGCATAGCATGTCGGTAAGTAGCAAGTGGTATTTAATTTAATAGTTCAATCTTCACTGAAGAGTGAAGAAGTATTTAATTGTATTCGAAATAAATCAAACCTACAACTTTGACATTTGAGGCTTGATGAACATAAATAAGGCATTCATATAATTCAGTACCATTAAAAGGAACCAATGGGATAGGTGGTTCAACCGAAGTAGCCCTTGTAAGTAAAACATTAACTAAGCGTTTAATTTTGGCAATTAAGAGTGTTTGTGCCGTGCATATATATTATAGACTCTGAAGAACTAATTATAAGAAGAGATTATAGGAAGGGATGATGGGTATACAATCCTATACAATAATATAATACTTCCATGTACATACATACATTTTACACAATTATAAATATTACGTAAAATTAAGTTACATACTATATTATTTAATATCAGTTTACTACTATATTTAATATAAATACACATTGTACATATATACCAACATATACACATTATATATTCACATATACGAAGTAAAAGGCAAGGAAGGTTTACTAATATTAGGTACATTAGGTAGTAAGTGCAGCAAGTGTATTTTGTGCTATTAATTGTGTGTTTCCTAACCAAACGGCAGCCTATTATACACAGTACAGACTTGCACTTGAAATAATGATATGGACCTTCTGAACCTTCAACCTTTTTAACTTCCAAACCCTATCAGGGGTTGGGGTAGGGTTTGGAAGTTAAATTTATACTTTTAGCGAATTGCGCATGTGCAAAATTTCGAAAGAGGGTAAGTTTTGACATTATTGTGAACATATTTAACATAAATTGCTTTTCTTAAGTTGTAAGTTCGAAATTAAACTTTAAATTTCAGGTTCCAGGTTTACCTGTATAAAGTATAAAGGTGAATGGTGTAATGAATAACTCGGATTGGATTCTCTCGGTCGTTGAAGGCAAGGATGAGAAGTTTATTATTAATTATATGATCTGAGATTTTTAATTTGTTTAAATTTATAATTTAATTTTTACACACACTATATATAATTTAAACACACTATATATATAATTAAATCACACAAATTTTAATATTTAGATTGCCACTTTCAGAACAGAACAGACTGCAAATAATCGTATGAAACATTTCCCTCCCAATGTTCATTATTCGTGCAATTTGGTTCTATACCTTGGTCTTCCACGATATAGGCTAACTTCAGGTCAGAATGTAAAAAAGTCTATAGATGATTTTTCAGAAACGCCAATTTCATAATTCAACATTTTATTTCTGCTGAAAATAATAATTACTACATATTGTAAGAATGTATTCATATTACATGATGTCACACAATTACAACACGAACACCCCTACCTCAATTTCAGTTTCCCTTATACGAAAGATATTATTATCATAGTAAGTGGATCGGGAGATATTGAAAAGCTATGATATTATTAAAATCAGGCGTTAGAAATGTGTATCGCTTACTTACTCATGGTTTTTTTGGGGAATTGAAATGAGAATAAATCGTTTACTGTGGTGCAATCAGTGTTAACTGTGAACTAAAAAATGAATTAGTTTTTAGCAGTGTTTTTATTGGTATACACAATTATTTTATAATAGAAATTATCTCTAAGAAATGAGTACTGTAGGTTAATGTGAATAAGTGTATAATATAGCAAACCCTTTTTTACGCACAGTTTACAATTGTAATTGTATGTTATGTTTGTTATTCATGCGAAATTATTCAGATAATGATCCTTTTAGGCTTTGACAGTTGCTTTTAACTGTTGCTGTTTCATCATTTGCAGCTTGCCCTCCAAAACGTCAACAATAGCTGCAAAAAATTAAATAAGTCACCTTCATTATCAAGGGCGAATCTACGATTTGAGTGATTTGACTTTGGGGCACGGGGACGAGGCACGACCTAACAACGTGGCTTTAGAGGGGGACATGTGCCCCCCTCTAGTCCTTGTTCATTATTTCCGTCTAGTATTCAGTGCGCTTATATAAAAAATCGACATTGCAAAAAGCCATGCCATAGCCATAATATTATGTAATGCGTATAAAAAGTTTTGACTATAAATCAAAACGTTTACCAATTTTTACTGAAAAATACTATAAAAGGTTGACAAAGTAAAAGGTGAATAAAACTTTTACAACGAAATCTCTGCTACCTATCTATTATCTATGTACCTGCGCTGCGCTTGTACAAGTACCTAAAACCTCAGCTGTGTTAGTGGGAGAAACACTCTAAAACCAATAAGACCTTTCTCGGCCAATTTTGGAACTTGTGGAAACCTTTTCTAGCCTGTGCCGTGTGTCAATACAAATCGGTGACAGTGACACTCGGCGGACTTGACCATACTATTGACAATTCTGGGTTTGGGATTGTTCTGGGAAATGAATAAGTATTTTCTATTTTGTAATGAACATTTTGTAGGTTTGGGGAAACTGTCAATAAGGCTGAAATTGTTTTCGTCCAATTTTATACAATCTCCAAACAAAAATATCCATTGAATCTTCGATTGATTGATTATTATTATAATACCTGATCGAATAGATGATTTTTCTCGGCCAATAACTTGAACCTTTTCTATCTGAGTTCCTAAAAATTCCACTTTCCTTTTGAAATAGTCAATAGCTTCTTCAATAGTCTGAAATATAAATATAAAAATAATTAATCATTTAAAATTGTTAACATATTGAACCATGAACATGAAATTACATGAATAGTCATCGTCTGTGCGGATTTTACTTCATCTGACTCTGTTGTAATGGAAATCCCTTAGTATATTGTAGGATATCAGTAAAGGTTAGTTATAAACGAAGTTATTATTTGATTAGTTAATTAACGCAATTATTTGAATGCATTTTTGAATTCACCATCAAAAGGAGCAAAACGTTAGGTGGTTCAACCGAAACAGCCCGTGCAAGCAAACTAACTAACTAACCATGTAATTTTGTGCAAGAGTGCGTGTTGGTGCATGTATATAGAAACGAAGAAGGGATATGAGAAAGGAAGGGGTGGGTTTACAATACAAACATACAATTATATATACTACATACTATATAACATATTAGATTACATACTACATTACATTAGGTTACATACTATATTATAGTAGGTTACAAACTATTTTATATATTAGGTTACATACTAGAATATTACAATATATACAAACATACATTTACATACAAGGGAAGGGAAGTAAGGGAGGAAGGAAGATTAGAAGGTGTGTAAGTGTAATGTGAGGTAGTGCGTGTGGCGAACGTATTTTTTTTATCTTTACATACTAAACAAACGTTTAAACTATAGCCTATTATAAACAACATGGAAAATGCCTGCCTAAAAGTGTGCACACAAGATAATACTAACAAAAAACCCTGACACAGCTGAGAATGGAACTCGGGAC
>JABASD010000763.1:0-58902 GCA_019776165.1 Pogonognathellus flavescens | reverse complement strand
AGAATTGGAACGATGAGTTGTAGAGTGGCAAGCAATCAGAGAAAAGGAAGAATTTGGATTTTCTAAAAGCATTTGTTTAGAACCCTTAACTGCTACTTCCAGCAAATTGTTCAAAGTTGAGCGTTGTTTCGATGTCTCTGTGACATTCATATTTTCGTTATCTTTTTCGGTTGTTTTTGGGGTAACGAAAATTGGAATTCGACTTTTCAGTGTTGGAGTTGTATCATATCGTATAAGCTTGTCTTCTATTTTATCTGTGCGTCTTTGTTCACAATCTTCAGTTGTTTTAGAGATAACCTCTTTCTCACGCACTGAAGATGAAGGAATTTTCCTTTTCTCGTTTGTTGGAATTGCTGGAGGGATTTTATTTTTTCCATTTACTGTCAACGACTTCTCGTGCTTATTCAACGTTGGTTCTTGCTGCCATTTCACTCGAATTCTTTCAAAGTCTTCCATCCGACCTACGTTGAAAGCCGTTAACAATCCAATCTAATAATTTTAATAATACATTTATATATTAACATTCATATATTAAAAAAATGATTTGTCAGGACATTGAACAACTATTGACTGCAGTTTGTCTGCCTAGGGAAACAAATGTTCAATATTTACCTGCACACGATCTAAGACTCGCGGTTGGACCCATGTCATCTGAACTTTCTTGGAAATCTTATCTATATGACCTTTCAATAATCCGTTGGCAATAGCCTTCATGACGTATATTTCCACTTGATCTTCCTTCAGCTTTGTTTCAGACGCTATTTCTTGGAAAGTTAGAGTTCTTTCTGTCGCTGGCCTTTTAAAGGTCATCTGTTTACAAAACAATGCATTTAATTTAATTAATTTAGAAGATATTAATTGCGCCGAATACATGGAATACAACAATTGAATGGGTGACTGCATAAAATAAATACTCGTTGTAGTACTTACTTCCATTAGACAAAGAAGACGAATTTTGTCTGTCAACGACTTCTCGTGCTTATTCAACGTTGGTTCTTGCTGCCATTTTACTCGAATTCTTTCAAAGTCTTCCATCCGACCTACGTTGAAAGCCGTTAACAACTGGACCAACCAATCATATGGAGTTCCTATAAGGGACTTTAATACTGGATGAGCCAACTATTTTAAAAATAATTAAAGAATTAAAAGATTGAGTTACAATGATGTGAAAAGAGTTGAGAATAATAACTGTAATCTAATATATCTATAACCATACTAGTTCTCCAAAATTGTAAATGTCCGGAGCTACAAGAGCAGCAATGGACAAGTTCTTGGCATGATCCCTCTGAGTATCAAGACTTAAAGTATTTAAATCAGTACATCCTAAGAACTTCAAAGTGCTTCGGTAAAATTCAGCGGTATCTCCAGTTGTTTTATTCAGCTGACTTTGCAGTAAGTAAAATCTGCCATTCACTGATGAAATGCCATCGATGGAACGTAGAACTTCATCTGCTTCTTCTAGTAAAGCCTATTGGTCACAAAAATAGAATTTAGCAAATCATAAAATAAACTACGATGTAATGTAATGGTTTGAATTAAATGTAATGGGAAGGATGGAATAATTTTAATAATTATGGCGACTGTAAGTACCTTAGCCCCAGAGATGTCTTTCAGCTCATGAAGTTTGATTTGGCCTTTAGAAATCTTGCATAAAGCCACAGCTTCTTTACTTGCTTTGATTTTTGGTTCAGTTTTATCCAAGAAAGCTCAATGCCTCCTCAAAACTTGTGTATTGCTTGATAATTAAAGCAACCATTTCCATAAATGTGAGGGGGTTAATACTGAAAAACAAAAAGCCTTTTAAATGATTTACATTCATTTACAAATAATAACTATTATTGTAGACATTATACTTAAAAGAAAATATTAATGAATAGTTGTTTTTAGTTTGTAAACAATTACCGCATTTCGATGTCTTGAATTAAATTTTCGTAAAGCTCAATTAGCTTAGTACCCTTAGCAAGTTCAGCACTTTTGACGAAATCCATCAGTGCTATTGTCAGCTGATGCCACAGACGCTTTGTGTACAAGTCGTCCAACTTCGACCACTCTCTTGCTATCGTGGAATCCACTGCACCTACTTCCTGCTCCCGCAGATATTTGCTAACGTCTCGTTTGACACTCTCTTGGTCAATTTTTTGTCTTTCAGAAACAATGTTTTTTATCGATTCAGCTATCAGATTTCGGCTGTGTTGTTGAAAATCCGCCATGAGAACCCATTCTTTCCGGCTTCTACCTCTTCTCCGGCGGAAATCCTCCTTCCACTGTCGACAAATACTCTTCTTCGGTATCGGTACCTTCAACATCTCTTCTTTGCTTAATTGTTTGAATCTCTCTGCCATCTCTGTGAATGATTTATGTTTATTGTTTGGGGTATACTTTATGTTGTCCTTCTACGCGTTAACTCTTACAACTGACTACACCTTCTAAACTAGAATCTGAATAATTTCTGAATTTCTGTACTTAACCATATGTTCTTTTGTGCTTAATCCACTGAATTAACTATATTGTCAACCAAATCTCTCACGTTTGGAAGCGCTTCCACGTTGTAACGACAGTACCCCAAGTAATAAATCACCGATGCTACATGGGAGCAGCATCCTACTGTTCTTTCCCCTACTTTACACTTGCAACAGTAACCAACAATTGATTTGTGTCCATTCACACCAGGAACAAATTGTATCCATAGCTGATGGAACGTTGCACTTCTAAATCGCGACTGTATCTTCGCTCTCAACAGATCATTTCGTTCTGTGTGCACATATATGAGATACTCTGAATTGACAGATAAATGTTGACGGATGTAACGGGTAGCCAAACTTGTTTGATATGTTCCAAGTGTAATTTTTTTCATATCGTCCATTGTCAATATTGGGAAGGATTGTATTGTTTCCAATGAGGCTTCTTCCCATATAATTCGCCTGTTTTCTATGCCATCACGTTTGATATATTCAGACAGCTGATTAGATATTACACTTCGACCCAGGGCTGATTGAACTATATATTCTCCGTCATCCGGATTGCTTATAATAGGGGAACTAAAAGCATTCATTACCGCACAGGCAATACGAAATAATCTACTAATTTTAGGAAGATAGGAAGCTTTAGTTGTGTCGTTAAAAAATTTAAATTTCATTTTAATTCTGCCATTCACCACTTCGATAACAAAGCGGGCCATTGTCACCAAACGCATTTGGTTTGCTTGATCAGTGGTGAATTGCTGTTGACCTTTTTCTAAACATGGCGGGCTGAGCACTTTTATTTTGGACTGTTGAAGTAATTTTTCGCTATCTCTAAACCCGCGGTCCACAATTAAATAGTCGTCATTTTCGACAAAGGATAACATACTATCGCTCCATCCTAAAATTTTATTTAATATAGAGGCGTCATTCATTTTGCCTGGGAAACACTTGGGCATGTCCATTATATATCCATCTGTTAGTGCTGATATCATTGGCTTGGAAAGAGTCATTCCTTTCTGCATAGAGAACATTGCTTTTTGGTCCGCAAGTGATGATGGTTTCTCACACGGTAAATACGTGCCATCCATTACAAGAGCTAAAGCTGTTTCTGGTATATGATGAAGTCCCGTCGCAATTACAGTTTGATGTTTTGCTTTAGCCTCAGCTCGTGTCATATGATGCCAACCCAAATGCAAGGGAACGAAATTTTCGTGTAACACATCCATAACTCGACTTAAATTTTCGCTAACGCGTGCTTGGTTAGGGTACCCAAACAAAAGGGCTAACACAGTTTGAGGAATATTAAGCCTCAGCTTTACGAAAAACAGTGCAAGTGAATTTTTGATTGATCGGATTTTGCTGTCCCTTAAATAAGGCGTTACTATTCTCAATATCACTTCAAAATTATTCTTCGATAATCCTGTCAGCATTTTGTATTCTTCTTGAGTGTATGTATCATCTTCAAAGTCCAAAGTTGCTCTATTAGTTTCCTCTGATTGTTTAGAAATTTGAATCAAAAATTGTGACATATTTTCTGGTGTCATGCGTGTGCGGTCAGATTTAGCCACTATGTTGGTAAGAGCTTCCTCAGTAAAGCAACCATTGCTACTTAAGTGACAGCTGCAACATCTATTAGTCTCTGGTATAATTATTTTCCTTTTCAGGAACACCTCAACCCTAGCTTTCGCAGAAATAGTGTTCCTTCCATCAGTGTCCTTGCAAATGAAACAATATCGTTGGGAACTGGCGCATGATGCTATATTATATATGTTTGTTTCAAAAATCATTTGTTCAGAAGATGTTGCTTGACTAGAGTCTGTTGTTTGACTAGATTCATTTGCTTGACTAGACGGAGGTTCTTGGCTAGATTCGGTTGTTTGAGTAGATTGTGTTGCTTGACTCGATTGTGTTGCTTGACTCGATTGTGTTGTTTGAGTAGATTGTGTTGTTTGAGTAGATTGAGTTTCACTGAGCGTCTGATCTGGAACCTGTTGATATTGTATCTCATCTGCCTCAATATCATAGTCTAAGTTATTTTCCTCATTTTTTTTCCGGTTGTTCCGAGCTTTAAGATTGTTTGGTCTTTTGTAATATTTCTTAATTGGATCTATAATGAACGTAAAAGTTCTAGCCAAATCTGGATTTAAGGGTAATTTAATCTTTATAAGAGGAAGTCTGCAGGTAGCGCATATATATCGCTCTTTATCGTAGACTGTATTTCTGAATTCTTCCAATTTTAATAATATTGGCCATAGTTTCTCAGCTCCCAATTTGTTCTTTCTACGTGACCTGATTCTGGATTCACAGACTCCACAGTATACCTCCGCCATTCTATATGTAATATTATAAATAATTATTACTTTCATGTATCATCAATCAAGTTTGTATCATTGATAATTTTAGAAACTGCTATATGGAAACTACGATGCTTATTTACAGCTCTATTGCAATGGTTTAGCTAAGTTTACACATAATGCACAAAGTGAGACTATATGCTGCGACAACAATTTTTTAGTAAACGGTGTATGAGATTATTGAAAATTGATAAGTCGCCAAATTGGAGCAGTTTGAGCTCACTGATTACTAGATTACAATTGACATTTTTCATCTAAGTTCTCAGTTTTTACAATTTGGTTGTAGAGTTTTTTGTCCGTCAAGAGTAAGCTGTATGTCATACACGAAAACAAAAAAACAAATAACAAATGAATGAAATGAATTATGATTAGTTAAAAGTTAAATGGAACGTCTAAGGAAAAGGCAGAGCTACACTCTATGAGAGCATTTAAACCCGTACAAAGCAGAAAATTTTCGTTAAGAGTCAAATGCGATCCAGGAACTGCTGGAAATACGGTTTCAGTAGTTCCACCTTTAAGCGTAGAAGATTCTACAAGTAAATACATCTTGGAACAACATCTGAACAAAGTAGATTACGTTCCTGTAGATATCGAAGTCCTGCCCGATAAATAAATAATAAAAAAGAAGAATCAAGAATGAATAGAAATAGGTCAAAAAAACCATTTGAAATATTTTCTTTCGAATCCCATACGAAAATTTTGTTCTTTAGTTTGTGTCACATGAAGGAATTGTGCAATCGCATAGCCAGCAATTTGCGAACAATGATTTCCACAATTGATTTACGTTTGAATCTAACTACTTTCTTAAGAACTTGGTTAAAGGTGGACGAAAACATCAGACACTGCCATAAACTAGAAATTCTCGTTCTTTGTAAATCTCTTTTTGGGTTGGAGTCAATGTATTGTCACCATTTGGAGTCTTTCGGGAATTTTGAGACGTTATTAGGAACTTTGACAGGATTTGTTGAATTGCTTCAGAATCTGATAATTTACAAAGGGATGATTGAACACGAATCGAAGATTTGTTTCCAAAATACAATATCTAGTCAAGAGAAGGACATTCTGGAGGAAATGTCAAGTTTTGGAATCAGTGAATATGACGATTTAGTTTTTAAAATTAAGAAACTATACTTGAAGAAAGTAACTAAAGAAATAATTTTGAAACGTGAGACAAATAACTCTGCCAATGTTGAAAGCGCCACCCGAAATGATTTCTGTTATTCCGGACATTTTTAACCGATTAACTCAAGCCGAGGACGAAGAATTTCTTCACAAGTCGTTTGGAATTAATGCAAACCAATATCTGTGCGAAAAGTTGAAGAAATCCAATAGTTTTATTCTAGGAGGATTCATTGATATTGTATATAATCTTTGTCGTCCAAAAGTGTCTCAAGAATATGAAAAATCTCCAGTTGTAAATAAATACGTAAATATTTTGGCATTTTTAATTTGTAACACCTCTTCCAAATTGCAAATTCGTCAAACTCACCAGATTTCCAAAGAACTCTTGAAAGAATTTAGAAAAGAGTATTTGCTTGTGAAATCCGTTATTCGAGCATTTGAAAGAGCCGGAAAGAAAAACAATGCTCTTTTCGATAAAAAATCAAATCTTTCGTCGCTAAAAAACAATTTACAAAGAAATGTGGCACTGAGGAAGAAATGAAATGAATTATTCAAGAGTTAGGCTCTCCTTCTGCAGCAAGATTATTCTCAAACATTTGGAATTCAGCAAATGAACAATTTGTCGAATCTGGAAGCAATCAATTACTATTATCCTCCTTGGATGAATTTGATTTCACCTGAAACTCGGAACACCGTGGAACGAGGTAGAATTCTCCAACATGAATTTGGAAATTCAAATGAAATTAATTATAAGTTTACTTTCGTATGATTCGAGATGCCTTGAGAAAGTCCGAAATGAGTTTTCTGCAATTCAATAAAAATATTGGAGAGTGCCGTAAAGAATTGAAAATGGTTTGGAAGAGAAATATCACGAAAGATAATTACAAAAGTGCAGGATTCGCGTTGCATACTTTGCTGCTGAAATATGTTATTTCTGAAGCCGGGTTCTGTTTCGAAAATATCGCAGATATTGTAAAAAACGTAAAATATTATATTCTGTACGGTTTCACCAGCTTCTTCGGAACATCTAAGGAAAAGGCAAAGCTCCACTCTATGAGAGCATTTAAACCCGTACAATGCGGTAAATTTTTGTTAAGAGTCAAGTGCGATCCAGGAACTGCTGGAAGTACAGTCTCAGAAGTTCCACCTTTAAGCGTAGAATATTCTACAAGTAAATACATCTTGGAACAACATCTTAACAAAGTAGATTACGTCCCTGTAGATATCGAAGTCCTGCCCGATAAATATCATGGTAATGGCGGCATAAGACCAAGAAAGACATTGGATTCTAATTCTAATGCTGCAAATTCGAATATAATTATTTCTGAGGGCAGCTCTTTGAACACTTCTACTGGATTCCCGGACAAAGAGTTTTTCGAGCAAGATAATGACCTAAGTAACGAATCTTTACAAATAACTTCGAACAGAATTTTATTGAAAGTACCAGCAGCTGCGAATTTCGATAAAATTGCGCTGGCCTTGAAAAGATTCAAATGACAATTTAAATATGGAAGATCAGGAAGGAGTTAATCCTAAAAAATCTTCACAACTTTTTTACGACTTCGATTTGGCAAAACAGATTTCAGGCTCAGTTTGGAACGTCCGCTGGGGCATGGATAATTTAGGAGTTGTTTTTACCAGTAAAATTACTCAAGAAAACTTTTTGTTCAAAAGTCTATCTCTGGAATCTCAACTCAATGTGCTCACACTACTTGTGAAATTCTTAGTTTTCATTCTTCAAACCGCAACTTTTACTCAAGAAAACTTTTTGTTCAAAAGTCTATCTCTGGAATCTCAACTCAATGTGCTCACACTACTTGTGAAATTCTTAGTTTTCATTCTTCAAACCACAACTTGCACTATGTCTGCTGTTAAAAAGAATTTAGACAAATCCAAACGATTTTACACAACACAATTTTTGAAATCATTACAAAATACATTTTCCTCGCCGTCATCTTATGCTACCCCCGAAGAACAAAAAGAATTCACCTTCTTTGTGACGAAATCAATGAAATTGCTGAAACTACTTACTACACCATGCTAGAAACAAGAAATTACATTAAAACAAACATGCACGTACTACTAGTAGTAAAAGATAAATGCACTTACTCTGAAAAATTGAACTGGAATTTCTCCCAACGCACACACACGATAACTAAATACTAAAACTGAAAACTTAAACTGTTAACTTACACTGTAAAATTAACCTAAAACTTCACAAAAAACGCACTAAAAACAAGTAACTAGTTGACAGAACTACAGAGAGAAAACAATGACAGAACACATAAACATGAAAACCTTTTGTATTAACCACTGATACAGAACAACGGCTCCGATTTTCAACATGTGTCAATTCATGGCGCGTGGAATATATTTCACGTAGCCCCAATCTTTTGTTTTTGACTTTATGCATGAAAAATCTAAAGAGGCTAAAGATAATAAAATAATTTTTTACCTCTGAGTCCCCCTCTTTCATTACAAAATCATAGATACCTATGATCTTGTTCTTATGTGTTAATTATAATTAAAAGCCGATAGAAGTCCACAATTAATCGCATTTTGAATACTTAATATGACTTTATAAATACTATTGGTATAAAGGAGCATGTTTATGCATAAACATACGTTATCTCAATTCAGTTTTCTACACATTCAATTTCTTCTTGTACCGATTCGGTTGTGTGTATTTAAAGTACGAATCATAATCCATCATTAAACGAACTAAATTCCTGCTTATTTGTACAAATGCCGCCGGGTCATTTACCCATGTATCAATATCTTTATGTGAATTTCCTCGTGAGCGACGCTCTCGGGTTTTGCTCATATATTATGTAGTCCTTCTCAAATGTATTATGTCATGTGAAATAATTCAATGATACTATATTAAAATTATACGTTATTATACAACTTCATTATGTTGCATGCATATTACATAGTTATATATATATAGGGTACAAGGTATAGGTTATCGCTTAGCTACATACATAAAGGCAAATGCAAATATTCCCAATATGCACATTTACATAGGCAAAAATCGAGTTAATGCCAACTTTTTTTACAAAAATGTAATTTGTAAGTGATCCAAGAAGGGACGGCTTACAATTTTTGTTTAGTAATTCTGATGAATGCTTACTCAACTTGTATCTGCATTTTTATTAAAATTAATATGTGCGAACATTTTTTAAATTGCAGTTAAATGTTGGCTACATGTATTTGAGTACGAAAAGTTGTCTACTTTGACAATTTATATCTCAGTTCTGGAAAATGGACGGCTTCCAATGTTTTTACAATTAAATGCCATACATACTCAAGATTTTGGTTTAAAAAAATCAAGCAAATTATTATGTGCGAAATTGCAATTTTATAGTGGCCAAAATATGCACCTTAACCAATAGGGCTCTTAGAGAAAATGGCAAATAGGAAATGGGGCCTTGGCTCGTTTGTTTCAAGAGTTGAGGAGTACTCTGCGTAGCACTAAAGCTAACGTTAATAAACGAAACTGCAACGACTACAGCCTCTATTAGTATTACTATGGGGCAATTGAGAAGAGTTAAGTTCACAATCAGCTCAGCTGAGATATTCCATTTCATTTCAATATTTACGAATGCGAATACTAATACGACTCAATGTCTCATACTACGAAGACTACAACTACCTCTCTCTCTCTTTCCATACTCCATAATATCATATTTGATACTACACTACTACTAATAGTACTACTACCCGTGCCGTGTAATATTCCATCTCTCTCTAATATTCACAATGCAAATAATACAACTCTCTCTCTTGGTAGATAGGTACGTATTAGGCAGTATTCCATTTCCCGTTTCTAGTACTTGTGTATGTAATATGAATACTTCGTATACAACACAAAACGAGTGAAATATCTACTCGAAGAACTGTGGTCCTTAGAAAAATAAGTGTTCATTTAATATAAAGCTCGTTTACAATTAGCGATTCTGATTACAAACATGCACGGATATGGATACCCATGCTTGCAATTATCCAACACGTTTGGTTTAGCTTTATCCACCCAGTTTACATTTTTCCAAGGCTTCCACTATTAAACCATGCATTTGCTATCATGCATGAGAATTTCTACAGCTTCTTCTGCAATAAATGGTATAACTTTTCTGTATATCTATATTCTGTATATCTATACATATATTTACAGTACTAATGATTTGAAGTTATATACACGCAATTTATTATTGCTTTTACATGTGTAAGAATTGAGATGAAATTATAATTTGCTTTTATATAAGTAGTACTTCAAGAAATGTAATAACAATGAAATAAAAGCATAAAGACATTTGTCTAAACTTGTTTTTAACCCATTTATTAGTAAATTGGTTATGGATTCAATAAGAAATATGGGATACAACAAGGGAGACGTAAAAAATTCATTGCTCATTCTTAAAATTTAACTCTTAATCACTAATGTGAATTAAGTTAGAGGAATAGACGATTATTTTATGAATAGAATATCTTTTCCAATAAATAAATTGCTTTACTTTTCTTTAGCTTCTTATTTGTAACTTATTATTAGTATTATAGTGCTTCTACATTGCCAACAAGCATTTTATGTTCTTCCACTCGCTAACTCGTTGCTACCACCACTACTGTGAGACTTATTATTGTACATGGGTATACATAAAGCTGGTGGTAGTAGTGTGTAGTTAGATTAGATGAAGAACCCAAATTAGAAAATGTTAGTACTTTCTCTGCTAGCCTATTAGTCTATTGTAATAGATATATGTATGTACTAAAATGTGTGTAGGTATGTACGTTGTAACATAACTATGTATTAGAATATTACAGATATTATTCGTAAATGAAATGAATCGAAAGGAAAACGAGGCACAATGAACGAAATCCACTTTCCTTCAAGTTGCCAATAATTGTTCCAAAGTTTTGTTACAAGAGGCTGGAGTTTCTCGTGAGTGTACACAAGAATTACATTACAGACGAACAGAGAGGAGAGAGAGAGAGGAGTAGAGAAGGTTCAATTCAAAATGTTCACATTGAGACTAATAAGAGAAAAGTCTAAGTGCCACTTTATCCATTTCCATATTCATCGAAGTTGAACTGAATGGATTGGATTGAATCGGTTTCCTTTCCTTGGCTGGCCCATGCAGCTCTTGCCGTTCGATGAATTTACTTCTTCTGTGTAGACTAATATGTACTTTGTTATGTTGAACTTTAAGGAAAAGGTCCATGTAATTTTATGTTATGTGTGTAATCTAATGCTACGTTATGTCACCAATCCCACCTATAGTAATTTTCTTAATTCTTCGCTTGCTTTCTTAACTCACTTGCCAAATCTCTAATTGGGATTTGTATACATTATGCGAGTGAGCTCGTACTAACATTTTATACCTTCCTCTCTTACAAAAGGTTTCGCTTAATAGTAGGGTGAAATACTGTACACTTGCAATATTTCTGTTGCTTTCTTTGCATTTCCTTATAGTAAAATTTTACACTAACTAAACCTTGCAATAAAAAGCTTCAAAATTACTGTAGTAACTATGCGTGACATGGGAAACCGTGTTTGGGAAATACTGTTGTAAATTCTAAATGAATTCTAAACCTCAACAATTAATTTTTCTTTCGCAGTAATTTATTACTAGTGGGTTTCTGACAATTACCCGTATTTTTGGATACCTCGGTCTATTTCTAAATTCTAGTACAATTTGATTCCACAAAATGTCGAATGAGGATCTCCGGAAAATTTTTGCCAGGTTCGAAAAGGCAGCCGATCGAATTGCTAATGAAGCTGCGACGGAAGCCGATAAAGACATAAACAAGGCTAAGAAACAGGTCAAAGTTGCGGCTGAAGATATTCAAGAGACGTTTAAGAATGAATACGCAGACATGGAACGAAAGGCTCTTCGAGCCATGACTGATGTGTTTGATAACGCTAAATCTGAAATTGACATTGCAGAAAAGAAATTCAAAAATGGTGTGAATAATCAATAATTGTTGTAGTAGCAATTTTAAAAATGTGCATATATAAAAACTCTATTCTGCTACTTCACAATTGTATCTTTGTAAATATTTAACTTTATGTAATCTGTATTAGATTCGAAGTTAACATATTCCAACGCTATGCAAGAAGTCATTAAGCTGACAAAGAAGAACAACGAGGAAATAGAGGCAGCCAAAAAACGAAGTATAGAAGCATTTGACAACACTATCAGAGCAAAATTGAAATCCGTGTGTCAGGAATCTGAAGATTATTACAAATGTACACTGACTGACGCTTACAAGAAAGCGGCAGCATTATTTGAAGCACAGAAGAGAGAGTTTGCAGCAAAAACTGATAAGACCTACTCAACTATACTCAAAGAAATGGACATAGGTTATGGAAATATTTTTCAGGCTCAGTTTGACTTCGGAAAAAAACAAACCTCAGACCCAAATCTGCCTGGTCCCTCAAAAGGAAGAAAATCCAAATGATAATCCCATTATCAAAGAGAATTGACAACACAGATATTATATACCGTCACATGAAGAACGACTGTGTTTGCTAAACCAAGTTTCCTGTCAAGCTAAAGATCATCACATACATTTGTACCTTATCCTTGTATTACTTATCTACATACAAATTAACATTTTGTAATATTTTTGTATTTAAATAAATTCATTACAGTAAAAATATAAATAAAGCAAAGCTACTTGTTGGTACATGTCAACTCTTTGTGAAAAGGTATATGATTTTCTCTACTTTGTTTATTAATTCGCTTTTTTATTTGTTATATTTAAAACAAGTTCCATACATCAGAATCAGAATCCAGATAGGTATACTTATCGTTAGTTAAACCCGAACCAGACTTTTACAAGAAGAGAAGATAAAATACGCATGGAAAAAGGAAGATATGACACCTACGTTAAATAATCATCAAAGTATTTAGAAATTAGTATGTAAAAGAAATTAATGATGGATAAACACATTAAAACAAAAGTCAGGAATTATCCACCCAAACCCATGTACTAATATTAATAGACAATCCTGAAGTTTTTCTTTATATTTTTCTTTGCCTTACGTTAGGCCCTAAATCTTTGCCTTATTAGCTGAACTAAATGGGAGACTGTTTGTGTAACAGTGCAATCCCTGCGTAAGACACGAAGTTGGTGATACACAGTAGCACCACGTCTACTTTTAGTTTGTTATTGTTGTTGTCTTGTTTTTGTGTGACATTTGCATTTGACTAGTGGTTTGAAGCATATAAGGGTTCACCCATGCAAATCACAAATTAGGAATTTACATACAATATGCATTATAATAAAACAAGATGTGGCCAATATAATATAGTTAATAATATAACGTTCATAAAGTCAAATGACTTTAAATAATAGAAGCCAACAAGCATCCGCCCTAGTTAGTTTAAAACTAAAACGTGAAAGGAGACGAGCCGGGATCACAGGAGATGAGAGAGAGAGAGAGAGAGAGGGTGAGCTGCGAGTGAGCTGGAGGAGAAACATACATTCAATTCATGTGTGCTTCATTCCTCCGCAGATTTCCATTCAAATTCTCACAACCGCCCCGAAAAGATCATTCCCAGCTCAATGTGTCTCCTTCCACCGTTGAAAAGGCAGAAAGGCTTCTCTGGCTTTTAATTCTGTCCAGGTACCTATTGTCTACCGACTTTTGGATGTTGTTGAGTTGCTATATGTATATGTACCTCATCTATGCAGCTTAAAACCTTCTCTCTAGCTTCTTCTGATATAAAAGTGACTTGGATAGTTTGTATGTACAATATACACCGCATTTTGGCATTTGGTAGTAAGCCACACCAGTAAGGATAGGTAATGTTGTAAGTACAAGAATCTGCATAAGAGTGGGCAGCAATGTTGAATACTAAACATTATAAATGTTAAATCAGAGGAATCTTGTATGATGAAGCGAAGCTAATGTAATGTAAAGTAATGTGTAAGCCTAGAATAGAATAGAGCAGACATAGCACTAAGTGTAAGCTAAGGCTTGTTGTAGTAACTTAAGCTAATGTGAGTAAAGTAAGTTAGTCTGGTTGGGTTTGGTTTGCACTGGTAACGTTGATGTTGATGTTGCTCGGGGTTGTGGAGTTTGTTTGGTGTGATGCATGCAGATTTAGATATACGCTCTCGATCTCAAAATGTGTTGTTAAAATACGCAACCGACCACACTACACCACCGGGCTATCGTCCTAGTGGATCGTAGAGAACTTGAATGGAGCTGGGAGAGAGAGCTACAGAAGAGAACAGCCGTGCTTTAGTTCTCGGTGCAGATTATTTGATGTGAGAGAGAGAGGAAAGTAAAGAAGTACAGCAAAGTGAAGTAAAGAGCAAGTGAAGTGGAGTGAACTGAACGAGTCGAGTATGTACATGTAGATTCTCATAGATTGTAATGTGATGTATATTATAATGTAATTCATGCAAGAGCAAAAGCTACACTAATCTTAAGAGGTAGTCGCGTCACATCACATCATATCAGAGTGTGGATGGGACACCAGGATAATGGTAATGATTTTATCCCTGATTCTCCACTTGACTTCCTTCCCTTAAGTACATAAGCGTGTTCGCATTTACATTCATGTTTGCTTATGCTGATTTCGCTTTGGTGTGAAGAGATCACGGGATATATTATCTTATATACCCAATATACATGTAACACGCAAGAAATCCTACTAGCTATTAACATCTTCGCAAATTCTTCACAATAAATTCATACTTCTTCATCTTCCCTATATCTCCTACTGCAATCCAGAACACAGCTAATCAAAATTAAGTCTATTTTCAACATTCTACTACTACCTATATAACACTTGCACTTGTTAATACCGCTATAAGACAAAGATCGATCGTCATTAGTCAATAGGTACGTAATGTGCAGATACGACAAGTAAAAAACAATTCATTGAAATGTACAAGGCTTTGCCCTGAAATTTTAGTTATTTTTTACCTAGATAGTTATTTTACATAACTCTAACTTTTACATAGCTTTTACAATTTTCCATAAACCAACTTAAAAACCAATTGTATTCTTGTAGTGGTATAGGTATACAGTATACTCCAAACCTTGCCATGCACTATTGTTCCTTGTACGAAATGCACCTCGAACGAAATGTACCTTGAAATGCACCTTGCCTTTAACAATGAACTAACTTGCAGTGAAAATGCATGATTTAAATCTTAGTTTAATGCAAGATTCTAAACCTTGATAATAAGAGAAAAGCAACAAACGAACATTTATTGCCAGATAAGAACAAACAAGAAAGATTAATATGCCTATGTGTGGTTGTACTCACGTATGTAATTTGTGTATTGGAACGTATGGTTAATGATGGAGAAATATGTAATTGTGCAAGCCGAAGTTCAATTCTCCCTGTGTGCTCATGTTAATACACACATAAAGGAGGTCTGTAGACATTTTTTCACCGCCAGAAGGATGTGCACAGTACGACGGAGCATTTTGATTTATATGTTAGTGATGAACATACATAATAATATGTGAAGATGTACTTTGGTATTAAACTGAGCTATTATTATTATTTGTAGTCATCCTTCGTAAGTGCATTGTTTTTCTCACCTGCTGCTGCCTTTAAGGTAGGCAACATAACTAACAAACCATATAAGACAGCAGACCAGAGCAACTTCAGAAAAACACTTGAGAAAATCAGTAAGCTAATAACATTACTACTTAATATATTACGAAATCCTACGTGCATAATAATAATGTTTTTCTCTTGCATATAGTTAAGCGTATAACGAATATGTAAATTAGAAAGAAGAGGATAAAGGGTTGGGCACCTTTTCCTTTAGCCTGACCATACTTTTGACTTACAACAGTGAAATTTCTTAAGCCAGCATGCTGTAACTAATAAAATTCAGCTTTGTGTTGCACTTAGACATTGTATGTATTCCATTAACATTCCTAGCCTTCTTTCATTTACAGGCAAACCAAAGTAGCAGTCCTCCGCTGGAAGTTTGCACCACGAGTTAATACAAACCAATAATTCTTTGCATTTGCTCAATGTTTGCTTTAACTGCTTAAACATATGTAAAATATTCTTCTCTAACGAAAGCCGTCTCATCTACAATAGATATATATAGACATAGCACTAAATATCCAAATAAAGCACACATGCCCAGGCAGTGTAGTAGAATATTTGTCGTAAATATTAACAAAGGATGTAATTATTACTACTAGCTGTAGTTATTTAAGTGTGTGTTCATAATAATATGTGTGTAGGTAGGCATAGAGGCATACACAAAGATTAATTGTAGTCATACTTGTTAGTCAAGCGTTCAGAGTGTAAATGCTTCTGAAAGAGTTTCAATCTTGTATTCGTATTGCTTCCATTTCTTACTGTCTTCTTCCTTCCTTAATAGATTCAAGTAACATGTAATCTCTGAATAAGAAACTGAATACGGTCATACCAGTAATACCTGCTTACCTATAATAAGATGTAAGCACAGATCCTTATACTACATACTTAACTGTCTAAAAAATATGCTGTGCTATAGATATTATGAATGCACATAGAGAGTGGATGGAATGAATCTCCGGGGATATTCTAAAGGTCATACCTGTTTTAAAGGTTGTGCCTTCTACATCAAGACTACTTGCCTTTTCTTTACAGAAACATTTTCACCTTAAAGTACAGAAATATCCATTCCTGTAATAATAGTACACTTACGCAATTACAAAGAACCTACTATCTACTATACCTATGTATTAAAAACTTGTCAAAGTGTTTTATTGTTATATCGTGACGTGATAGCTTATATGAACATTATGTTCCTTCTCCTATACTGTATGTAATATATTGCCCCATTGTTGACCAACTCTGTTTGCTTTTGAAAGAGTTCACAAAAGTTTGTCAGGCAGACAACGAGCCATGCTTGTACAAGAATCTGTTGGATTGTCGTAGTTTGCACTCTAAGCCGAAGTGATGTGAAAGTCTGCTCTTCAAGAATTAAATCTACCTGTACTGAAATCCATTCTTGATAATGGAATTACGAAACAGTGTTAAGTTATCTCTTGCGAAATTCGTGTCCTTGCAATCTTCATGTACCTAATTGTTATTGTTAGCGTCAATTCATTTGTTTTAGTTTTCTGACAGTTCGAAACATATCTAAGGTGTCTTAAACACAAGTTTTCACTTGAAGAAACTGAAACTGAAAGAAACCTGGTTCGTTCGTTAACTTAAATTAACACACTCATTATTTCTCTGACACTTGTCCTCCTATACAGCTGTGAGTCAGTGATAGTGTAATTCTTTTGGTGTAGCATACTATCTGTATTTGGTGAATTTACGTTTTTAAAAGAAAATTGTGTGTGACAGAAATGAATTAATTGGAAAAACACTGGATAAAAAACTCAAATTCTTCTCAAAGTCTTGCTGTGTTTAAATTAACCTCACCCATATCCCTATCATCGCTGCTGCCGACAAGAAGACACTCAACAAACGAGATTTCTCCCTACCTTTTTTATAACATACTTTTATTAGCATATTTAATATGTTTAATCTCTCAAGCTACCTGTCCAGTCCAGCCCACTTATAATAAAAACCCACATTTTACAATGTGCAGTGTATAGTGCCTGGAATTACTGAAAGTCTTCACATGATACCTTCATGATACCAGGACTCTTTATTATAAGCAGACCAACAGTATCCTTTACAACGTAATAATCCATCCCCTTTGTCTTCCTACATCCTAACAGATCCCTTCTAATGAATTTACTAATCTTATACAGTGTACTTATACCAATACACAAAACACTATTTACTTGTCAGTGTATGAAAGTTTAAAGAAGACAATTATCACAGTTGAATACGATGAATTTGTTTGAATGCTAATTGTATTGACAGACAAGAGACAAGGAGTAGATAATAACATGAAACCCAACATAGTATAAAGAAATCTCTATAGACGAAATCTACATCTCTATTCACGCAATATAAAGGCTAAGTCATAAAGACAAAAAACTAAGAGAGCAGTTACTTTGTGGAAAACAAGTTTTTTAACTACATTCGTTTATAAATTACGATCCACCCTCACCCACAGCTCCCTTGCATGTACAAAACTAGCATCACTACAGATTCTCGCAGGATTTTCAATATTCAGTTGCATGAATCTCACTTACCTTTTGCCTTTCCCTTCCTTCCAATCTAACATCAGTCGAGTTAATTATTAATCTAGGAAGATACAATTATACAATTATAGCGAAGTGAATAAATAATAAGTAAACATATGTAAGAGTGCAATCCATAATTAAAGTAATGTATAAATTGTTAAGATAGCAATGATAGAAACTACGTAGAAAGCACGAACGGTTAAGGAAATTCAAGCTAACGGCTGGAGTGTGCACACAGAGATCTCAAAAATGAAGTTACATCGTCATGTTCTACCGAAATCGGTGAAATTCCATTTCCATTTAATGTCAACAGTTCCACATTTATTGTTACTCTTTGTGTTGTTATCATCGTCCTGCGTTGATGGACAAGTGGGCAGTCGATCTGGAGGTAAACATTCCGTTTGGTGGAACAGACACAGAGCATCGCTAAGAGTGAAATCAAATCAGTACGATGACGATGGTGGTAGTGGTATTTCAGATAATATTCATCATCCAACAAACAAAACGACGAAAACGGGGAAGATGATAGACATGGACCAGATAATGAATGATATGGGCATAGGATCCAGTCTTGACTCCGATTCAGCAGAAGCAGGACTGTCGACAGTTAAGATAATTCCTGATGAACACCATGTCTCTGCTTTTCTCAATAGGGGCATTTCCAAACGGTATGTTCTCCTTTTAATTACTAATACTCATGATGTGGTATTTTATAGCTCTCAGTTTAGTAATAATCTAACAGTATTTAAGCACAATGGCATGTGACATAATAGAACAATAAAAGGTACTAGGTAAAAGTAGAAATAGATACGTGTAATGAATAGTTCATTTGAATGTCTGCCTATAATATAGTGTCACTTTACAGTTACTATATCTAACCATTCATATACATAAGGTACGGTAATTGTCAATGTAGTGCATTTTTAGTCACTTGATGAACAGAGTGAAAAACTCCAAACCTATAATTATCCATCTGAATTTATTGTTTCGGTAATAAATAATGCAGGTCCGGTACTGATATTATGCGCAGTATCTGCCATGACAGGATGTTAAGTGTTAAGTCGAAAATACTTCACTCCAAAAGTAGAAACAGCAGACAAATGACATGAACATTTTCTTATACAGGCAATAGGGTAGAAAACTTCCCTCTGGTATATTCTCTGTAGTACTTGTGCTTCAAATCATGTATGAATTATATAGGTAGAAAGTAATTAATTTGATACGTAATATATTTGAGTAAGTATAATAGTAATAATAATTTACTAAAAGTAAAGTACTACAATATACCTATGCATACGCTGTATGCTCTTCTGCCTGGCTACATCCATGTAGAAGGTAAATCTGCATGGGTATACAGATACATGTAAGAGTGTGGACGAGAAACTAAAATTTAGTTCTATACATACAGGATACAAACAAACAAGGAGAGATCAGCGAGTAATTTGCAAATGTTCATTGAAAGAGCAATTTCTATGTACTAGATTAGTTTTAATAACAAAAGTTTCTGTGTGAGATCCGTTGTAGTAGTAAAGTTGGAGTCGGAACATTGAATTGAGTGTAAAGTAAATGTAATGTAGCAGAGGAGTAAAGCAGAGAGAGAGAGAGAGGGCAAACATTGCATAATATGTATAACTCTCTCTATGTATTAATAAGTACTGCCTAATAATTATCCTAAGAGCTTCTCAACTTGACTTCAATTGAGACTCCACTCCTAATAGTCAACCTCTTGACTTAGAAAACGTACTAATATTATTAGACTACAAATGCACATAAGCAATAGTAAGAATCACATAGCTGGAGTAGAGAACCAAGGAATTACGAAATACTCCTACATAATATCTATGTACTAAATAGAACTGCACAAAATACAGACAAGCGCTGGTATTTCCTGGATATGTAGTAAGTAACTCTTTCTTCGACTACAATAACATTATTATAAAGGTCTTGCATTGTATTGCGTGTATTACACAACATACTCTGTCTCTCTCTCTCCGCTTTATAATTCTGTTATGTTCCTTATTCCTTTCCGGGAGTAGTAGAGAGTTGGTTGTGAGAATCTTGAAGCATTTTACTTGGTAACTCTTCTTCTAGTAGTGTCTTGCCACTGCCAGCCCTTCTACTTTCTTCCTAATGAAGTGAAACACTAAGTTTCAATTAGTCGCATATTAGGACTACCCCTTGTCATATTCCCTACAGCATCCCATTTACTAATATTAGTATTACATGCTTTTTGGATATATATAGTGGAAACATACCTTCTTGGTATGATGTATGCTAATAATTCACTAATGCATACTGTAGGATTTCTATTTTCTATTAGAACATACACTGACTTGGATTGAGCAGTAAGATGTAATATGCTACCTAACTCTCACTCAGTTAACTTTATTATTTCTCTTCTCTAGTACTGCTCTTCTCTCTTCTTAGTACATTAGTTGAACTTAACTCAACAAAGGTTGCCTTCTAGTATTAAAGTATATACACTGGTATTGGTACCTTTCAGAGATAATGCCTTATTTAATCTGAAATCGCCATAAAATGATAACTTTCGAATAAAGGTGAAAATATTCGGATTCTTTTGTTTATCCATGTCAAGTGTGTGTATTCGTGTCGTTTTTGACATTCTGAACAAATCAGTACAAAAATGTATATTCAAACTTAATCTGTTTTACCTTTGTAGGGTTTAGCCGTGAGGAAAGTAATGATTTGGTTGTTACAATCAATTGTATCAGAGAAAGACCTTTGTTATCTAGTCAAAATCTAAGTAACTAAAACGATTCAAAAGCAAGTTCCTTTACTGCTCATAATGTAATACAAGTCTCCTGGTATCACAACTTCAGTTCCCGTCTATTCTTCAGCAGAATTTGGCTCACTTAAACCAAGAACACTATGGAGAATTCAGAGAGAGAGAGTGAGAATCAGAAGAGTCACAGCAGAATTCATTTCATGCCATTCTCCCTAATGCCTTTTTGACTGTTCTGAGCGCTGTCCTCTCTTGTCCTCCATTCTCCCTCCTGTATCAAACTATCAAATCAACTATTCAATAATAATAATTTTACTCAATTAGTGAATATTTGCTTAGCCCCGTCTCGCTACTCTCTCCTTATAGTAGTTATTGTTAGAATTACTATTATGCATTTGGATATCTTACTTTCTTACGGTTGAAGTTCCATGTCCAACTTGTCTTATTCGTGTAACTTTGTTTAACACAGACTTCATACGTAGCAAACGTCTTTCTCCCTCTCTTTCTCTATTCTCTAATATCGGAACACTTACCGCTAACTAACTACAGATTTCAATGATAGCAAGAAGTAAAGTAGATCCTTGCCAAGTCAACTTATTTACCTATTAGTTTTAACAAGAGACCTCATATTCTTATACGTGCCATACTACAGACAAAGATTTCAAACCTATTTCTATACATATCCCAGTCAGTTCAGTGTGATTAGTATTAAATTTGAGTTGAACTTTACCCAAGTTGAATTGGGCTTGTTACTTAATCTTCATCCCTGGTCCTCATGTCTTTAAACAACACACGCAATAACTTTAGCATTGTTTTACTACAGTAGCTCTGCAACTTTCTATAGTACACTCTACTGTAGTACGATGTACAACTGCTTGCATGCAAAGCTTTGCAAGACAAATTATATTTAGTATTTAGCCAATATTAATACATTGCCATTACCATTACCTAATACTGTTATTGTTTTACTACGTATAAGTAAACGTATTAATCATAATTACTGAGTGAGTATATGCTATAAAGAATCATTTTCAACAATCAACAATGATTAACTGTGATAAACAGTTTGCAGTGCTATTAGCAAACTTATGTTCACTCATGTGGGCGTCTTGTTGATTTATTGACTACACTTTTATCAAAGATGTATTGAAAAATATTGCTTGTAGTATTGTAAATGTAATTTTTTCATTTATGTTTGCATGTGTCTATATTCTACTCTACGTAATATCTTCTCGTCTCATCTTGGATTTTGGTATGCATTGGATACAATCACCGCAGTTTTCTTTTCGCCAATGATAAAGACGGAAATCCACTAAGCATCACGATCACTCCCTGTACATCCATTCTACTGTGGAGTGTAAAATTTTGGCCTATAACTGGTAAAAATTAATAAGCCATAAGCTTTTCAACTTTCGACAATTATTATCCACATGTAAATTGATTACCAAATTAAAATAACAGTACCATTTTATATTATTTCACGTTAGAAAACGGAACTCAATCCTCCGAACATCTTAAGGCGTACAGAACTCAACGAACTGTGACTTTCACTGAGAAAAAAGCTCGTCGTGGAGTGTACTGTGTGGAGATTCGTGCTCTGTATTTGGACTCTTATGTCCATGTGTATGCAACAAGTACGAATTCTGAGCCGATTCTTTCTACAAGCTCCTCCTTTTACGAGAATGATCATAACTTCCGTCACAACCAACATTTTCACAATCAAGCGAGTGAGTCCCAATCCAGAAGAAAGGTACGACACAATCACCACAATGATTTAGCAATGAACGATGACACGGATATACATAGTGGTTCTGAAAGTCATCCTGCACCAATGTCGTTGTTGTACAATAAACCAAGAATTTCGGTACGAAGACTTCGTGGAAATCGTTTACATGTGAAATGGGACACAAGTCCAGTAAACCCGCACCTTATGCAGTATTGTATTGTAGTCAATACCAGAAGAGATTATACGTCTTTGTGTGCAGCCTCCGGAGAAAGATATGGAGTTCTACCGCCTGACTTGATGCATGTCTCGTATTACACTAATGGTGGTAAAGACTCAGATCCCATTTATTCCATGGAAAGCAGTGAAAGCAGCGAAGAAAACTCTAGCAGTGATAGTTACACCAGCAGAGAATTGAAACTCGAGAGGTTGTTACAAGCACAACATCAACAAAGAAACGACCTGCGTAATTTCATAAAAACAAGGGATGATAAAAACAAAAGAAACATTTTTGACGACATTATCATAGGATGCGTTAACAAAAAGACGAATTACATTCTAAATAACTTGCAGGATGGTCGGCTGTACTATTTTAATGTATTCTTAAAAGATTTGAGCACAAACCTGAGCTACCCATATGTACGGACCACATTGAAATATCTGATTCCTAAGGTAAGTGAAAGTTACGGTACAGTCAGTTAGTTAGTTAAAACCGTAGCATTTAATTTCACTGAATTGTATTGCATGATTTGGTTGTACCTGTGTGTAATTGTATTCTTCTGTGTTCAGAATACCCCAAATAACCTTCGCGATGCCAAACCCCTGAAGGTGAAGCTATTGGAAGGGAAGCCAACAACACTTAAGTTCAATCTGAATAAACCTTGCAGCGAACTAACAATGTATATTATGCCATGTGGTGGAGGAGCAATTACGTTCCAAGTTTTTCATGGAAATAGGTCAATCTTTGATTCAGCTCCGGTTGACAGCTTGGATATAATTAAAGTGGCCATTCCGAGAAGAGGTAAATACTACATCAAGATCTTTCCCAGTCTGGGTGCTACTTTAACTAATAGTGAAGATACGTTTCAACCTTCCACAAATTCATCAACATTGCAATCGCAGGCTCGAATGGCGGAAGTGTACGTGAGCAAAAAAAATAAAAGATTTCCTCTCCCTAAACTTCCAGGTTTGTGCACAATTTCCTTCACGCTCTAATAAAGTAAAATCGTCATTGTTGTAAATAATCCTAATTTAATATTAATGAGTTTCAATGACTTACTGAGCACAGAGTAAAGTGTACAGCTTGCTGCTGTAACTGTCCCACAAACAATATTCCAGATAAAACGAATCTTCTCGTGTCTCATGTACACTCATGTGCACTGTAGTAGTACAGTGACATTATGTCCATGAAATTATGTACCATAAAGAATCCAGTGACCAAATTAGAGTTAATTGAAGTTTCCTACGTTCATTACATCATTACAGACTATCCTAACTCGCTACACACTCTAAAAAATGGTGGCTGTAAAAATGGATGATGCATAACATGCATTGCTTAAATATATTGTGTAAACTGAAACTAAAGTTATAGGGGAGATAACTTTGATCTTAATTGTTTGACCAATTTACTTTTTCATTTCTCAGTTATCAGTAAAGTATTTGACGAAGAGGCTGCACGTACTTGTGACTCGGTCACGATACAATGGTGGCCTTCGCCCGACCCAAGAGACAATGACTACTGTATTTTCTTAAAAGAAGAAACTCGGAAACTTGTTTTCTTATTTAAGCAACCAAATCAATGTGATGTTGAGAGAAGTCTAAAAAGTGATCCTTATGTCACTCTGTCATTGTGCCTTGAAAGGACACCATCCTCTGACAAGTAAGCTCCATATTCTCACTCTCATTCTATTGCAAATTTCTAGGAAGCTATAACTATATAATTTTTATAGATATCCACTGTCGCAGAAAATTACGGGATTACAACCTTCTAAAACGTATGTTGTTCAACTTATCGTCCGCCGCTACAACGGAAAAGCCTTATCTTATGATTTACATTACGTAAGAACTTTGGATACTTGTGCGGAAACGTAACAATTCCGAGCTAGTTTGATTAAAAAACTGCAATCATTGCCTATTCACCAATCTCGAAGCGTGAAAGCATTAAAATCCTTTATACTTAATGCGTATACCAACAGAAAATATTATCCAGAATAAAAACATATACAGCGCATACTATTATTATTAACAACTTAAAGCCTTAAGTCTTAAGGTCTTTTTTTACTCTGATTTATTACATGCTAGCATTTGCTGATGAAAATATTGACAATCATGCACGGTGGCCACAAAAGGTAGCAAGACGAAGAGTTTTCTGAACAATGTAGATAATATATACATGTAATGATTATATGAAAACAACATATTATGTATCAATTTTTAAAAGTTACATTTAATTTTAAGAAAACTTTTAGCACACAAACATACCATATTTCACACACCCACTAACATAACTATGATTCACGCAATCAGTCGTCGTGCTCATGATGAGCTTCAGCCTCTCGCCACGTTGTTCTGATAAGATCCAATATCTTTTTCCACAAGGATGACTTCGATACATAATTAATAAAACACAATACTATAAATATCCATGCTGCATACAGATAGTAATCAAGTTCTCTGACGGGCATGGATGGCAAAGGACCATGAAAATCTTGAGATGTTACATTGATTTTCTCGACACTTTGCAAATCTATAAGAAAATAAAAATCAAATCTATCATTAAAAACCGGAAAAAACAAGGACATAATATTATTCTTTCCTATTCTAATAATAAAATAATTTACCAGAAAATGTTTGAATGAAATCGGCAAATTTGTTGAGTGTGAATGAAGTATCATTGAATTTAGCGATAATTTTCCCATTGTGAAAAAGTATAACAGTTGGAACGGACAATATTCCGAAGTAAGTGTTGACAGTTGGATGCAAAGACGAATCTACAGCAGCAATTCGGACTGACGGGAATGCTCGTGGAAGTGCATTAAAATGAGGAGCTGCCTTTGCAGAAAAAGGACACCAACGAGCAAAAAACAAGATCACAGAACAATTACTAGGATTCGCCCTTGATTTAATCGACGGATTAATGTACAATACATCTTGAAGAAGAGTCGTAGCATTGACTATCTGAAAATTAAAATAAAAACAATTAAAAACTTCTTATAAAACAGTTGTCACAACTTTACATCTACTTTCACGCTTCCAAATTAGTTTAAGCCTAAAAATAATAACTTACTAAGTTATAAATTGTAATTAAATAATTAGCACATCCCTCACAACTATACAACATCTAAAGCTTTGGATAATTTCTAAGAACATGAATTACCATCCCCAAATCAGGGTCATTTGAATCAGGTCCATTAAAATTGTTTGAATCCTGCACAGCTTGTAACAAACAGGCAACCTTGACTCTGACGGGTTTTGTTTTGGTATTTAATGAAGGATCTCCATTTTCTGAATCATCATCACTGCTTGAACTCCCATAAACAGTAGCTAATTCAGTACCAGGAGTTGGGCCAGAATCTGACAATTCTTTATTAAAGTTTATGAAACTATCACTGGGACTGCTCTTCGTGAGGTAAGCATGGTAGGCTTTACGAACTTCATCATCTTCCACTTCTTCTATGTCCACTTCTCCATCATTTTCATTTAAGTTGCTTGGATCCAGAGGAATTAATTCCTGAAATAAAAAATAAATGTCAAAAAATGAAAAACGGAGAAACTGTACACAAAAGATGAAAAGAACTAATTTCAACATGAACAAACATTTGCCTACTTACATATTAAAAGACACAGTAAACATTTATGCAAATATTTAATATAATGGATATTTTTACCTGCTCTTTCTCTGTAGATAATTTTTCTTCCTCTCCGCAAACTGATACCAAAAAAACTGATAAAATTATAAACAATACAATAATAAAACTATAATTTCGTTTTCGGGGGACACCCGCCATTTTATTTAAACCAAAACGATAAACTTCATCATCTGACTGAAGAATACGACGTCTGAATCTGAAACCACCTGAAACAGAAAATAGGTTTAGTAATTATTTGCTACTTTTATTATGTCCTGTGCGTCGTACTCGCGGGCTTCGTTTACTCCTCTGACTAACGCCTTCTCCTCACCGCAGTGCCAATCAAGTGCAGTTTGTAGTTTGCTAAATCGTGGCGTGCGTGCGCGTGGTGTTTAAACTGAAGCCTTCATTTCAGTCTTGTCGTCTTCGTCTTGTTCATTCAACGTTGGTCTGCCTGGTCACACGTCTTCCAGCCATGGCCGGAAGCCGGTGATTTAATTGTTGATCGTCATTGTCAGTAAGTCAAGTCAAATTGTGTTATCAGTACTTCAAAAGTCAAAGGTAAGCCATTTTCATCCCATATCAAATCTCTAACCTAATTATTATATATTATTAAACCTACTTTAACTTACAACTTCTCCGACCACCGATAAACGATTTCAGACTTCAGACGAAAGAATTGAGGAAAAATAGAGAACTCAGACCATAGTTTATTATTATTATTATTATTTATTATTGTGATTTTAGACACACGTTTTTTAAAAATGATCAATAACAGTTGTACTTCTTTGATAATAAATGAATTTATTTAAAAAAAATAAGAAAATAAAAATTCCAATCTGAAAGGTCAGTGGAAGAAACATTTTAATATTATGGCATGTGTGAAAGAAACATCCTATATGGGGTAACGCGAAAGAAGTATATTTTTTAAATTCGTTTAGAAGCATAGAATGAGCTATCAAGTTTGCCTATTCTCGTTCACTTTTGCCATTTAGAGTTTTTCGGGAGGTCGACATAAACGATAATGGGCTTTTTAATATATATTGAATTTTATTTCTATTAATATATTTCTAGGGACGTTTAACTTCGTTTTGCCTGCGGTCTTCAACTTTGAAATGGCTGCAAGGAAAAAACAAGCAGGGAATGCGAAAACTGCAATTTCGCGGAAGAAAGTAATTTCGAAAAATGTGAAAGAAAAGGTTAAAATAGTTGCGAAGAAGAAGAAAGGAGCTGCCATCGGCATCGAACTTCCCAGTATTCCAGTCGTCGCTGTTTCAAAAAGAGGGTCAAAAAAGAAAGGTGTGAGTCAGCCCGTTAATCAAGGCAGTACAATCTCCAGTGGAGTGACAGTGAGAGATGCAGATGGTCTCCGTGGTGGTCGCGGTAGAGGATCTAATAAAAGAGGATCAGGCGGTCGAGGAAGTTCCAGTGGAGTGTCAAGCAGCACCGGGGATGCAGGGCTCGCTGGTGGTCGTGGCAGAGGAGGGTCAAGCAACAGAGGTGCAGGTAAAGCCAGTGGCCGTGGCAAAAGAAATTCAAGTTGAGTGACAACATTTTCTTAAACATTAAAAATAGTATATTATGTAGATTTGAGAAATATTATAATTGGTATTGTTACTGACTTATTCTCCACAGATAAATTCTCTCCACCGCCAACTGATACTGATACGCCTTCCCAACCAGAATTTCTCGATATTCGAGTCATTACAGAATCAAAAGGGGGGTCAAAAAAGAAACGTGCAAGTCTTCCCGTTAATAGCGGCCGAGGAGGTTCCGGTGGAATGTCAAGCAACTCAGGTGCAGGGCTCGCTGGTGGTAGGGGCAGAGGAAGTTCAAGAGGAGGGTCAAGCAACAGAGGCGCAGGAAAAGCCAGCGGCCGTGGCAAAAGAGCTTCAGGTTGAGTGACAACATTGCCTTAAACATTAAAGACAGGAAAAGATTTATATTGTAGATTATGTAGATTATAATGTAGATTTGATAAATATTATAATTGATATTGTTACTGACTTGTTCTCTACAGTCGTATCTTTCTCTCCAACGCCAACTGATACCGGTATACCTTCCCTACCCGAAGTTCTCGATCCAGTCATTACAGAATCAAAAGGAGGGTCAAAAAAGAAAGGTCTTCCCGTTAATAGAGGCCGAGGAGGTTCCAATGGAGTGTCACGTAACAGAGGTACAGGGCTCGATGGTGGTCGCGGCAGAGGAAGTTCAAGAGGAGGGTTAAGCAACAGAGGTGCAGGTCTCGCTGGCGGTCGCGGTAGAGGAAGTTCAAGAGGAGGGTTAAGCAACAGAGGTGCAGGTCTCGCTGGCGGTCGCGGTAGAGGAAGTTCAAGAGGAGGGTTAAGCAACAGAGGTACAGGGCTCACTGGTGGTGAGGGCAGAGGAAGTTCAAGAGGAAGGTCAAGCAACAGAGGCGCAGGAAAAGCCAGTGGACGTGGCAAAAGAAGTTCAAGTTGAGTGACAACATTGCCTTATACATTAAAGACAGAAAAAGATATATTTTGTAGACATGAAAATATTATAATTGATATTGACTTATTCTCTGCAGATAAATCTTTCTCTCCACCGCCAACTGATTCTAATATGCCTTCTCAACCGGAATTTCTTGGTATTCCAGTCACTGTAAATTTAAAAGGGGGGTCAAAAAAGAAAAGTGTGAGTCTCCCCGTTAATGGAGGCCGAGGAGGTTCCAGTGGAGTCTCAAGCAACAGAGGTACAGGGCTCGAGGATTCGATAAAAGAAAATCAAATAAACCTAGAAGCAATTGAGGATAATAAACTTATTCAGAAGGGAGAGAAAATAATTAAGGCTAACCAAATCTGTGCACCGGAAAATATGGACGAGCCTATAGCTCTGGTAAATAAACGAATTCAATTTCTTAATATAGATGTTATAAAATCCGATGTTCTGATGCCACTGAAGCTGATACTTCTTTACTTATTCTTTTAAATGAACATGTATTTCAGAATCCGCCTGAGCAAACCGTACAAGGTAACCTACCGACACCGAACAATGATATGACTGTGGCGATGCCGAATGAAAAAGCAAACGATGCGTTAAAATCTAGTGAAAATTGGGCTTTAGTAAAATCTACTATAATGAAAAATCAGTAAGAACACTCGTTATTTAAGATAAAAATTGTGTGTATAAACACTAATAAAATGGACAAACATGTCATATTTGTATTTGTCCACTTTAATAGAATTTTTAGATAAGCAAATCCTGTACATATTTTATACTATAAGAGATATCCTTCCATTCATGATAACACAAATATATGTTTTAAATGTTTTGTTTTCTGCAGTGACACTATCGAGTTAAATAAGAGCCTGTACAAGTGGAACAAATCTCTTTTTAAAGATAATTTGCAACTGTCGTCAATCGTGCAGTTGGGATATGAAGATCAACGTAAACTGCGACATGAAAACGCCAAACTTAAAGGCATTCTAGCCACCTACGAAGAGGTAAGTCTTTCAACCGTTAAAGATTTCTATATCATGTAATTTTATATAAACTTTTAGTGATTGATCATGCTCCTTCCTACATCTAATACGGTGGTTCTTTTTGGTATTGCCCGACACAAATTCCCGATATGTCACTACATGACCAGGCTCAATATGTCAATATTATTATTGTTCAGACATCCTGAGCCTGACTTAACATACAACATAACTTTAACTGAATTAAAATACATTCCTTGTAATTGTATGATGCATAGTATGATAAGTTTGTACATTTTTGAGTTTTTCACATCCCAATACAAGTAATGTTTTAGCACACTTTATTAGAGTTTTTAACTTTTACCAAAATCAAATACCTAAAACAATCGAAAAACATAAAAAGCTATTATGTGATACTGTACTGATTGAAATGAAAATTGTTTTGTTTGTGTAGAAAATACAAAAGATGGAACAGATGAACAGGTCTTTATGGCAACAACTGGATCAAAAGACCTTGGAGTCAGAAGTACGCTACAATTCAAAAAACCAGCAGTTTTTGTTAAGGAAAAACTTTAAAGATTTGACCGAAAAGGTGAAATCAGAATGTGATGAAAAATGCAAGAAATTAGAACGAGAGCTTATCTCCGTAACGAAAGAAAATGACCATCTAAATAAGAGATTAGAAAAATTAACAGACTTGGGCCAGAAGCAGATCCCTAAGAAAGTACAAACCAACAGCACCGTAGTGCCTGTTATTGATATAGGAAATGATTCCAAAGCTGCGGTTATGCCGACGCACCGAAAACCACTAGTTTCAGTTAGTGATGCAATTGGTGGAACAGAAATATTGATAGGAAAATCTAATAAAGTTGAAGAAATCTATATTCAATCTGACTCAGACAACGATTGTATGATAGTGGGTGAAGATGGACCGAATGGACCCAAAAGACAGTCGGAAATCGAGAAAGTATTACAACAGGGTGAACCTAAACCTAATGGGCCGCCATGTGAAAATATGTCATCAGAAGACGAAATTAAAATGTTCATGAGAAAACCGATAGAGTATGTGGATACCAGTGACGACTCCAACGATGAAATATGTATACGCTCTGAAACTAGTATAAGTATTGAGGGTAATATAACGACCACCGAAGATGAGTTAGAAAAGAAGGAGTTCGGACTAGGTGAGTCACATGATAAACTCCAAAGTGAACCAGCCGAGGATAACAATCTTCAATATCTTACATTGATCAAACAAGAAATCAAAGTTGAAGACCGTACTCACTCTCAACTAACTCAACTTCCTTCACATGCACCATTTAAAAAAGTACCACCGAGTTGGACCATCGTGCCGGAGATTTTACCTCCTCCTAGTACGAACCCAGTAATGATTGGTACTCTAGGTCCGAGTAGTCATCAATCTGTACGGGCAAGACTTGCTGAAAATCCAACAGAAATCGTACCAGTACACCTAGCTGCACCTTGCCAAAAGTTGAAAATCGAGCAGAAAATTTTGGAAAATGCTAATAAAAGAAAGCAGTTGTCTGCTTGCAATGCTGGAACGAGCCAAAAGGTAAGAAACTTGTCATCCTCTTCATCGTCGGCATCATCTGAAGCAGACGACGAAGAAATAAGCAGTTGTAGTCCTTCAGATGCAAAGTATGTTCCTGAAGATGTAAAACCAGATATAAAGCCAGATGGGCGAAATATTAAGCCAGATCCAGAGGCTGGTACGTACGTACATCAAATCAAACAACGAGTTAGCAGAATTCAAGACGTTTCTCCTGCTTTTGCGAAAAATTTGAAATTAGTGACTGCAAGGACGAGTGAGCAATTGAAGGGAAAGACAGTTATAAATTATCAACCCCTTGGAAGCAAACCTAAAGTAGGAGCTAAACCTAAGACTAAAGCCAAAACCAGAAGAATAAGCAAACATACCCCGCCGTCCAAGAGAATCAAAATCGAAAATCCTATTAGTAGTGAAAATACTAATACTGTTGAAACACAAGTAGTGCCAGCTAATAATTCGCTTGAAACACATAATATGGTTCCTACCACGCCAATGCAACAACCCGGCGACACTCAATCCTGGGCAATGATGCAACAAATGTTTCAACAAATGAGGGATATGCAAAGAAACATGCAGCTCTTATCAGAAAGATTGCCCGACATGCAGATGATGAACCCAACACGCCCAACAGATACCTCGGACAAAATTGAGACCATGCCCGACATGCAGATAATGAATCCAACAGATACCTCACAAAAATTTGAGACCATGTCCGACATGCAGATGATGAACCCAACAGATGCCTCACAAAAATTTGAGACCATGTCCGACATGCAGATGATGAACCCAACAGATGCCTCAAAAAAATTTGAGACCATGCCCAACATGAAGATGATGAATCCAAAAGATACCTCAGACAAAATTGAGACCATTGCCGTCATGCAGATGGTGACCCCAGCAGATACCTCAAAAAAAGTTGAGACCATGCCCGACATGCAGATGATGAATCCAACAGATACCTCAGAAAAATTTGAGACCATGCCCGACATGCAGATGATGACCCCAGCAGATACCTCAAAAAAATTTGAGACCATGCCCGACATGCAGATGATAAATCCAACAGATACTTCAGAAAAAATTGAGAGAATGTCTGCTTTGAATGTTGAATCAAGCAGTTCAAGTGTCGGTCTCTATGATAATATTCCTTGTGGAACCTTGGACATGGATTTACATATTACGTCGGAAGATTCTGATTCTAGCGAAGAAGAGGAGTTAAGTGTTCCAAGTAGTCCGATTCCTGAGAACTTTGATGTAACATCTCCACCTTTAAATAAATGGACTAACTTCACCCAAGAAACCAACTGTGAGTTTAATATTTTATGTGTTACTGTTTCAACAGTATTGTTTCTCTGAAAAAAATAATCTTAAGTATTTTTTGTTTTATAGCCAACGAAGTGGGGTTAAGCGTAATTTTCTTGAACAAATTAGTTGGAAAACCCAAGATGGAATTAGATGAGTACCTCAATGGAACAACACAGTGTGTAGAGCTGAATTGTCCGAGTGATTTACCACCAGATACTGGATTAGCAAGGTAAATTGAAAGTTTAGTACTTAATTATTTTAATAATGTTTAGTGTGTTTAGAATAAAAGTGTTTAATGAATACAATGTTTTTAGGGCGACTTATCAGTTCGTATTTTCGGACAGAGAAAATATGGAAAAAGAGAGTAGTGAACGAGATTTACCATTATCACATGCAGCTCAGAAAGCACTTACTGTGATTCAGATTCTGGCTAAGACTGACATATACCGCAATCTTCCTTCTTTGGCACTGGATTTTTTCGACACACAAATTGTATCGGCAAATGGTCAATACGACGCGTTTCAGGTGCACATTGAATTTTATTTAATTATTATTATTTTAGAAAAGATTATTAGAATACATTACATTACATTTGGTGCAATTTATTTTTCTCGCAATGTAAACGCTGTTAGATTGGCGGATCTGATATTCATTCCAATCTGGTCAAGTTGGGACGATTTTATGGAGCTTTAAGCCGACAGTTCAACTTGAAAGAAGAAATTAAGACCATAGTTTTTGATTCCCTTTATTGGAGACCTCCTCATGCATTTTCTCTCACCTACGGCATTCTTTGCCTGAATCCCGATATTTTCTCTGGACTACCGTACGGTGAGTGATTTCAAAATATAACATGCTAGTTTACAAACGTGCATACCGCCTACATACAATTCATTAATCTAATTTTTTCTTTTGTCTGCTTGTAGAGAAATTCGGGCTAACTGAAAGAGCGCTAATATACGCTTTGGCATACCCTCCGAAGTTCAACGATGCGAAGCACTGTAGGCCCGTTCAGTCCCTCTTGAAGCAGTCATTGTGTTTAGTCATTCCAGAATTAACGTATGAACAGTTCGTTGACAGCATGTTGGAGGAAATGAAAGGTATTAAAGTTAAAGTATAAACATAATCATTGGGTAAAACATTATTTTAACAACATCCGAGGTACAAGATACCTCTTCTGTTTCTGATTAACTTGTTGATATAGCTTTAATCTTAGCAGCGGCTTTCCGCCCGATTTTGTGTGTGATTCGTTAAAAGTACACTTAAAAACTTCAACCCTTATCCTTACCATTTAACAATTTTTTTCACTTTCACGGTCGTTTTCGGTTCGAGTTTACTTAATTACATAAGCGAAGCTTTTAAACATTCATTGTATATTTTTGTACTGTATTGACCTTAATTATTTTTTAAAAATGATTTTTCTCTCAATATTTAAGACAAAGTATGCCATGCAACGTAAATGAGTTTAGTGTACAGCCGACATTACTGAACAACTAGTATAATAATTGCCTTTGTATATTATAACGTAACTACTTACTAAGGTTTGTGTCGTTTTCATTGTCACAGGTCTCGAGGAAGACAATATATTGAAGAAGGCAACCCGAGCTATGTCCATGTTGTGTCTGCAAATGAATCTTAAATGTTTTGAACAATTTATGACTACCAGGATTGCACAATGGGTGTTAGATTGGCAACACAGTAAAATCACCGACGCCGTACTTGCTTGTTTCATAAATGTCATCGGTAAGAACTCTTTTTATTCAGTAACAAAGATGATTTTATTTTTAGTATAACCTTATTCAGACCTAACTTGCGATGTCTTTGTACGTTTCGTTTCTGGCTGTCTGTCCATGTTCACATACAAATCAGAAAGGTTTTAGACCTCACGAGGTCTCATTTGATATGTATAATAATAAATGGTAATGGCAATGCATTTATGTTTGTAGGGAACGTTGGCTATGACTCTCCAAAGCACGGAGATATTAGTGGACTGCAAACCCTCGTGGCTGCATTGAAGCGTGTAAACGAAGACATAAGTAAGTTTTTGTATTTCTTCTAGTAAATTGTATCTTGTACCATGAAGCACCATAAAATATCTTTCAAACATTTAAATCATTTTTTTGACTTGGTTATAATTTCAACGAATATGTTACAATTGAAATTATGAAGTAAAATATAGCTTAGATTGTGCATCAAACTACTAAGTTTCATCATAAAAAATTACTAAGTATTTATCTAAAAATGTTTTCGCATCCCAAAACGGGTGATTGATAAGTAACATTACTATTTTTTGCTACTGTCAGTCTTATGTAAGAAGTTTTCAACTTTAATTATAATACAATTTTGAATGCTAATGAACGAGTTGTCATAATCACTCTCTGTTACATTACAGTGGACCCGATATTGAAAGATGCTATTCAATGCTCATATTCTAAAATTGAAAACAAGATTATGAAGATGAAGAATACGAAGGAAAGAACTTTGAGATATGAGACAAACAACACTGGACGGATTAAGAAGAAATCGAAGAAGAAGAAAAATAAGCGATTCAAAAAGAAGAATCGACCTATTATGGACCAGCGTCAAAGAGAGATGGTGAAGGCTGCAGAAGAACTGTTCTCAATTTAAATGGTTCTCAATCCCAAAAGGTCCTGTCCTCGGAATATGATAATGCGAACAAATTACTGGTTCGGAACGGAAAGTTTAATTTAGTGATAATTGATTCTGATGTTTAGAGTTAATTTAGAATGTAGTTTTGATACATGAATTATTAATTTCAGATGAAGTTAATTTACTGCTACTTGTTGTGTATTCTTTCTCAAATAAAATGAAACTCAAATTCAAAAATGAATTTCCGAATTCATTAGTTGACTCCATCGCCAAAATCATTAAGCAGTATTTGCCTTCGATCTGGTATCATACAGCTTTGCTCATTTAAGTCAGGCCAGGGCGTCAATATAATTTCATTAATATCTCAAAGCCCCTTAAGTGTGTTGTTAAGTTAAATAACCTTGAGTCAAACTTACTTACGTAATTTGATAGTATTACTTTTTGAATGTTAGGTATTAAAAATTATATATCTTCCCTTTTGATCAAATAAGGAGAAATTCTTTTTGGCATTCATTTTAAAACAACCTAATTTTTGTGTTCGTATTATTGCTACAAGTAGAAAAGCACATTACTGAATTTAATATATTTATGACTTTAATAAGGTTCAAGCTCATTAAGTAACTAATCTTAAATGTTTTTCAACTTTCCCCTGCCTCATTAGCATAATAAATCAAAAATCTTACACTGGATTTTATTACACGTAAGGACAATTTTTAGCAGGCTGCGGTTGGATCATTGTTTACCGCGGCAAATCAAAAGAATTGTTTACCAGTTCACTAACATCGTAGCAAGCTAACAGTCAATCCAAATAATACACCTTCGTCCGATTCGAAGCGAAGTCGTAGATATACGATTATACGATACAAGGGACAAGATTATTGCACGAAAAGCGAATAATAATTAGTTAAAAAGTTAAAAATCAAATCCAAAATAATTACTGTGCCTGTCTGTAGTTAGTTTGACTTTAGTTTTTATTTAAACCCAAATTAATTTTGAAAAAGAAACCAAGTTGTTGGTTGGTAATATTCATAACATAAATATCTGACAGCTGATTGATTGTCTGTTATTTGATTGCCAAATTAGGTAACGGGGAAGTTCATTTTAGATGTTAGACCGAAGTATTGCGTATTAAAAATGAAAAGACGAATGATTAGTTTGGTACTTTATTAAAATTTACATTTTAACATTTAATGATTGCTAACTGAAAAAGAGTTAATTGCAATCAGCTGTGAGGGCGTAAAACTGTAATTGTGGTGGCAGTGGCTGTAGCTATTTATTTGAGGGTTTGTATTTATTGGCAGTAGAAGCACATTATATAAATGGCTTTACTTAATGATTGGTGTCAGTGACTCATTTTTCTCAGGGTTTAAAAAGTTCAAAGTGTTAGATTAATGTCGTATTTTGGCAGTAGTAACGTAGTAGTGTCTATCCGTCCTTAAAAACTAAACGAAAATGGGTTACACAAAAATTGACGGTGAAAATGAAGCGTCTGGGGGAGAAGATGTTGACGATGACGACATTTTAGACTTGCGACAACAATTTCATAACACTGTCAGGGAAAATATTGTAAGTTTACTTGTTTATTAATTCATTCATATGACTGTTTGTTTAAATTACCTATCTGATGTTCAATCTAACAAGTAATATGAATGAAGCTTGTATAAAATATATTGTATGTATGCATGAATGTCTCATGGTACTCATGAATGAATTACCCTCAGAAACATTTAAAAAACATAATTGATTCATATCTTTCTATTTCACTTTAGATATTTTTGCTCTTTTTCTTGACGCTGTGTATAATAAGCTGGACAATTATCGAAGCATTTTTAAGAAAAAAGGAAAGGGATGATAACAATGAAATTTCCTCAGTTTCGCCACAGTCAGATGATGACGAGTCGGTTGTGTACCGGATTTGGTAATAATTTGTTTTATATGCTGTGAAATAATAGTAAAATATATCACTCGAATGTGCATGAGTGTGAATAGCATTTTTATTTTTTTCTTTCAGTTTTTGGCTGTGCGTATTTTCATTATGCGTATCGATAGGGGCAGCCTTACTTCTACCCATATCCATAGTGTCAAATGAAGTTTTGTTGCTGTATCCAAAGACATACTACGTTCAATGGCTCAATGCCATGCTAATACAAGGACTATGGAACCTTATATTCCTTTTTGCAAACATATCTCTGTTCTTCCTCTTGCCATTCGCATATTTGTTTATTGAAAGCGAAGGATTTTCTGGCCACAAAAAGGTAATTTGCATATCATAATATTTACAAAACTGCCTACTCAGGGAAGCTTATAATACCGATTACCGATGACCTGACTAATAATGTCTGGTTTTTGTCGAAAAGCTGCTAGTTGAATAGTTACCCTAAAATAACATTGAATAAAATAAAATGCATTCCTAAAATTATGTTACAATCAAAATGTATTTTACAAGCGTTATACAAATTCAAATGAATTTTTAAAGGTATCGATTGAATCGATTACTGTAAGCTTAATTATAAAATGTTTATATTCCCTTATCTTCTGGTACAACTCAGCTTTTTCTACTCTATCCGGTAAAAATGCCGTTTTATAGGGGGTATTCAACTGATGGAAGAACACAATGTTACACTGAAATAATTTTTTTCTAGGGTCTGGCTGCCAAATTATATGAAGCTATTGTTGTCCTGATTTTGGTTGCAATAGTTATTTATGGCATTACATATGTTCTGGCATCCGTTTTGAGTCCAGAAAGAACAACTTTTGGAGGAATCTTTAATTTAGGACTCAGCAACCAGCTCCCGTTTATTTATTCCTGTATATCCTTTCTTGGTGTTCTGCTGCTACTGTGTAAGTCAAATAAACCTACATAAATTGTCCATGTTTAAAAACACCTTCTGAATGCTTAATTGTTAATAATATATACACGCGTTATTTTCCTCTGTTGTTAGTATGTACACCGTTGGGGTTTGCTCATTTGTTTACCGTTTTGAGTCAACTTCTGGTCGGTCCCCAATTTCTTCGCAACTTGGAAGAAGAGTATCTAATTGCGTTTTTGGAATTGGAATGTCTAAAGAATAAACTAAACCAAAAAATTGAGAACAGAAATTTTCTTATGAATATTCGAAATGGTAAAAGGAAGTACAAAAAATCATCTCCAGGTTCAAAAGCCAGCAAAGAAGAAGATAAAGAAGATCAAAATAGCAACTTAGAAGCTAGAGGTCCTGAATTTTTAAAATCTTTTCATCACATGGCATCACTTTTGCCCCAAGGTGACGTGGACGAAAATGAAGATGCAATAAGAATCCGAATAGAAACTATGAAGAAAGACCTATTGATCTTGGGTATTGATACTACTTTAAACTTAAACTCTTCATTATATACTAATAATATGGCATATATATGGGCTGGTAATGTAATTGATATTCACTAACAATTGAATGGCCTGTTTACAGAAAAACTTAAGAAAACTCCAGGATGGAAACGAAACTTGGTTTATCCCCTGGCATTTCTCGTTGTTCTAGTCTTGACCGCGCTGACGGTATTTATGGTCATTATAAACACATTGCAACTTGTAGTGGGACTGAAAGCTTTACCTTTAAGTGCGCAGGTAAGAAAAAGTCAAAAACACAATGATTTCATATTTTTGTTAATAATAAGAATGGAGAGTGTATTTTTATGCTGTGAATTTGTCGATAGCAAACAAATTGTCTCCAGAAATGAATTTTTCGACAATTATTCGGATTATTTATATGGGGTTTTTATGTGTGCTTGCATTATAAAAGATGATTTATTGATCTCCATTAGTTCTGTTTTGATTATTTCTTACTTTGTACAGAACTTTTCCCTCGGATTGTCATCAATGTCGGTATTGGGACCGTGGGGTGCTGCTCTCGAAGTTATTATAATTTTCTACCTTATAGCAACCTCCCTCATAGGATTGTACAATCTGCCGGGAGTTAAAAATCTGCGTCCGAAGCTGGGAGATTCACCTACGAGTCATATTATTTACAATTGTGCACTTGTTCTCATTCTTAGCTCTGCTCTGCCGGTATTGGCAAGAATTTTAGGTAAGTTTAACAAGCTTAACGAGTTTAAGTTTAAATGGTTACTAATATTATAAACAAACAGTGATTTTAATATTTTCTAATTGCCAATATTTTTATGCATGTATATAGGCATTACGAATTTCGATCTTTTGGGGAGCTATGGACAAATTGAATGGCTGGGTAACATTTACATTGTACTATTATACAATCTTGTTTTCTCAGTTTCGTCGACGTTGTGTTTAGTAACCAAATTCACATCAGCAATCCGTCAAGAGCTTTGCTCAAGGTGGGTGTGCATTATTGCAAATTCAATGAGAATGATTTAATTTTATGAAATTATAAACATGATTGTAATGACAAATTATTTTTTTCTCACAGACTTCAGAACGTATTAAAATTCTTATCCTTTTGGGATAAAAACAGCTCCAGCCCTCAAAACAGTAGTGACATACCGGGAATCTCTAACTCCCCCTCAAAATCATCGCGTAGTCGTGAAAGAGACTCTCTTGTATGTAAAAAAGAAGACTGATTTGTACTCATTCACTTGGTGTTTAGTTGCCCACATAAGTAACTGATGCCTTTTGATTTTAAGGTAGTAGTAATATTATAACCGTGGGTGACTCACAAAGCATATCTCATTGTTCCAATTTTTATTGTATATTTGGAGTGAACATATGGGGGTTTAGTGTGAATCCTGTAAATTGTGTGAACTGTTTAATTTTTGTGTATTGGACATGACAGAACCGGTGATCCTTAACATTTAATAAGGCAAAAATAGTAACACTTATTGCCATTGAACCAAATGCTATTGAACTGCAAACCGGATTATTTCGTAGACCAGCTGCCTAACGCACAATGTATGTATGATTGTATAATTGCAGAAAAATGGTCAATACCGACCAGGATTGTACAGTACTATTATGTGTTATAAAATTCTATTTATGTAAAATGTAGGTTTGTATGTAATAATAAGAAATCGTGAAAGGTTATCCAAAGTGTAGCATTTGTCTGGGAGAAATTCAGCGTTTGTAAGTTACCTTATTTATTGTGTAGGAAAGTTAAAAATAATTACACCTCAGAAGGAAATATTTAATATAATATCATGTGTTGTTTTGTACCAAAGTACCAAATTGTATATAAATATGTATAGACTATACATAAAATCCATTAAGACTTAGGTAGTATCTTGTAAGGAAAGAATTTTTGTCATACAAAAGTAAAATTCAATTTTCGATACACATACATATTCAGCAGAGTTTTTGAGTATTAAATGTATTGTGCTTTTAAATGTATTTAACGAAACACAAAGTGATGTGTTTCACAGCTCAAACATGCCAGCTATGTCATTTATTTCATTTTAAAGTGTTGAGGGAAGTTTTGTTCATAATAAGTGCGCATAATAATTTTACAACCAAAGATAATCTTCCACTTCTTTCTAACAAGTTTCTTGTAAGTTATTTATGTAGGTTAGACTGCTCAGACAGAGTACGAACGAAATATAATTTATGTACATCCAGAGAAGCGAGTATAGGTATACAATTAAAGTATGATAGAGGTGATGGATTTCTAATAACTATATTATGTTGATCTGCATCTTGGATTCCGTAATTCCGTTCTTGATCGCATGATATGCTGTATGTATTATTGACCTAATCTTAACTTTACCCGGCATGTTATTTACTTTTATTCACTGTTTACCTATTGATTCCGAATGTTCAAATATCTATTACATGAAGATGCCGTTGTTTGGTATGGGTATTCTTTTATTTCTTTTGCCATTACTATAATGCTCTGTGAAATGTATGATTTAGAAAGATACACTTTGAAATATTCCATGTCCGATGTCGCACAAGAAGAAATTATCGCTGTCTGTAGAAAACAGAAATAGTCTTCTTATTTCTGAATAGGGGGTCTTGTCTTTCGCGAAAGTTGTCGCAGTATAGTATATTATTATTTGCAATGGTGTCACTGCACTGTCACTGTTACAGTGTTACATATCGTTAATTGTGGTTTATTGTAATGTGTTATTAAAGTTTTTATGAATTTGCATGTTATTCAAGTAAGTACGTGATCGCAAGCAAAATAAAGACACTGAAATTGTTTCGTGTTTCATATTCCATGGTTTTCTTTTCTATTCTCATTCTCCTTTTATTTGCAACTTTTCTTATTACAAAATTAGACATAATGAGATCATTTGTTTCATTTCATCTTATGTATTTTTATTATGTTGTGTGGTATAGGCAATAATTGGCTTTAACAAAAAATGATAAGTATGTGGTACTGTGAGACAATATTTAATTATCACGGTCAGGTAGTTCAGTATTTCTGACTGAGACAGACATAACTGGCAGTCGACTCCTGACTTTCCTGACTCAATGTCAGTCTAAGTCTATAGGCATGCATACGTAGGAACCAATTGGCACATATGTCTCACTTCACCCCCGAGGATTGACTTTTGGAGCAAAATGTTGGTGGTAAGTGGTAAGTACTAGTATTAGGTATTATAGGTACTGAATAAAAGTTGTTCCTTTGGGTGGGGAATCGTTTCTGGGGTCATGGTCATAAGGGAGTCCAGAACTGAAATTGTTCTAAAAGATTTAAGTCCTTACGGATAACGCATTACAATTACAACTGTTACAAGCCTTGCCTTGCATCACTTGCATGTATTAGCATGAATGAGACAATGAGGATGAGAGACTCAAGCTAAGCACTGTAGTAGTCTAGTAGTTTAGAAAGTTTAATACTGTAATCTTGTCAGACTAGTCCTAGTCTCAATTTACTCAATCAAGAAACAACCAATGCCAAAGACAAAGCATTGAAATAACCAACGAAAGAACGTCTCACTCTCAAGTCTCATGTCTCGTTATAATTTGTCTGACCTGACAGAAGGGTTGAAAGATCAACAGAGGAAAGTGCGGTTAATAATTAATGTATTCTGATAAAATGGGACACGAGTTAATTTTTATTTATTGTGGTGCCCTTCCTTGTTATTAAGTCGTTTGTATTCAGAGTGGTTTAATTTGGTCTGCCGTGTTTAAAGAACATGTAATGAATGAAACTACGTAATGTACTATAAAGCTATACGCTTGAATGAAAACATCTGCTGCTTGCTCGTGCTTTCTGCGTGACAAATTACCAGCGTACAAACTCTTATGTGATATTCCGTCAGATTTAATTATGAACAGAAAATTACACGAACCATTTAATTTACATTCACACGTGAAATCTGAATCCTACAATTGCATCATTCATAAAAATCATGTAATGCACACATGAAATATAAGACTTCCTCCCAGTCCCAGACTTCCATTCAAACAACTGTTTTGACAATGCAATGCATCACCCGCTATGAAATAAAAATAATAGTGGAATATACTTCTGTAAATAGTAACACCATGATAAACTCAAAAGTTCATACAAACGTGACAATTGGAAAGAGTATGAACAAAATTGAAATTCAAGCGTAAGCGTAATGTCTCTGATTTTGTGCTGTCAAAACCTGTTTGCATTATATAGCTGTATTTGTACACGTGTGCAAAAAATTATGCTCATAAAATTTAACCTTTAATTTCATGTACCTTATGATGAAACTCAGGTAGACAATAAAAATAATTTCCATAATAAGAGCAATTAAAAACTTACAGAAGGTACAGCCCTAAAGTTTTCTTTCGTTCTTGAATAATGAAAAGTATACAATCCAGCAGTATTTCCATTTTCAACGTTTGTTCCTGTTTACCATTTTATGTATTGCTTATGTATTCAAAGTATTCATTCCTTCCTATACATCGTTAACACTGAATTTTTTCAACAAAAGGATGATATAATGCACGCCTCATTATTATGTAATAAATAATGAAGTTCAAGGATATGACAATAATATGTATTTGCAATTCTGGATTATACTGGATACACATTAGGTAGACGCACGCCTTAATAGATGTAATTGATCCAGTATGAAAATGAGATGTGCCTGTAAAAAGAAGGCAAATTAGTGCATGTTTTTGAAACGAATGGCTGATAATAGGTATCTGCAGAGAAATAAATCTCGTGTCTTGGATCATAATACCTACTGCAGTTTGCTTAGATAAAAGGGCCCAGATAAAAATGTCTACCAAGCTCACTTTTTAATATTTAGGTCATCAAATTCAATCGTAAGTCAAACATTTTGATTTTACATGTTGCTAATTACAAATTATAATTATTTTCTGAGATATAAATCAAAGCTTTGCTTTTAGACGACGCCTCTGTTGCAGCTACTGCATACTGGATTGAGTAATGCTGTCAATCAATAAATATACACAACTCTAGCAGAGGAACAAATTAATACATTTCGGAATGCATAATATTATTATAAACCATTTTTTACCGGTACATTGTATAAATAGTTGTATAAATTGGCTATGTACATTTCTTGCCTCTCTGTTCCTGTCCAAGACACCGCCTTCTTACTACTTAGACTTGATAAGCATTCGCAATAAATATCGCAATTTATATAGACGCCAGAGATTTATATCATGTTTATCTCGATTGCCTATATTTTATGGCCTATATAGTATAGCCTATAACTATACCTACCTACATGAAAATGATTAACATTGAAAAATCACTTTAATTTCTTATTTGACTATTACACATGCATGGCAAGACACTTGATGTATAGGTACCTATAGTATACCTTTAATAGTCTTTGTGCAATAGAATCAATGCAAATGAAGGTGCAGCAGATTAATATAAAAGCCCACATAATTAATGACGTTAGCATTTTCTCCTTGTCATTTGATTCGTAAAAAATATCCTGCTTTGCACACACAGAGATAATAAAATATACTAAAGATACACTGTAATACTATACTGTAATAAACAAGTAGGTAGATACCTAGACATACTATAATAGTAATTCATATGCACAAATATATAAATATATGCCTACATATTATATAGTACATGTATATAGGCATTTTTCACTGACATTGATTTGCATGCATTAATTCGATTGCGCAAACCTAAAAGTGAGACTTTTGGGATGGACAGAATAACTCAGTCACATTATTAGGCTTCTGTTCTGTCTCAAATACCTGTTGTTTCGACATCTTGTTCTGTCTGTTCATGTCGCCAAATTTTTTCCGTCCTGTTTTATGGCAGTTTAATTCCCATTGGATTCATTTATTACCTTATCTGCAAGCGTCTGGTTTCTCATGTTAACAGATACTTGTTCTAGTTGTCTGTCGGTCTTCTTCTATCAGGATAATCGTAAATTACGAGGAAAAAGTTCTTACATCAGAGATCAGAGTAAGCATGATCGCAGAAGAAAATGCTAACTAGATTGTTATGCAACATACTAAATAGCGTTTATGGGGTATAAAATTATTATGTAAAAGTATCAACAACTGATATAAGCACAGTAAGACAAAGTATTATACTAAAGCTATATATAATTGAAGCAGAATCACTAAGTACCATGGACGAAGTACCTAGCATATGGTTAAGATAAAATCAGAATATGCCTAATCAACAAAAAGGATTATTCTTAAATGTTACAGGAGTGTGGACCCATATTTATTGAGAGATTATCGAGGAAGAGTGTGGGGCATCAGTTTGATTAAATGCTTGCACCTTGTCACACGACATATCAATCGTGTCATGTCGCGTTTAACATTTAATTGGTAGTAATTAACCACATTATCCTGTATCACCTCCCACGGTGGTGTAGAATAATAATTGATCAGCCAAATGTGGACATGTAATTTATCAAAACGAAATAGAAAAATATGTAAATATTCAAGAACAGCTTTAACAACTGGTTACAGTTAGATGCAACTTGTAATCATCGGTTCATCAAGGATCGACATTATTATAGTTATACAACAAGTTCATTGAAATTCGTTTCTGTACTCCTGATTGCCGTAATGTTTCCCAATAAGGGAATAATTACAGTGTGCATAATACGCTTTTGGCAAACTGCATCTTTTTCGGAAGGTACTCAACATAATTAAATTCTTCTAGTAGCAATTCCTGGATTCCTTTCCTGGATTCAATTGTGGGTTTCATATTTGCCTTACCATATGGATTCATCGACATTGAAAATATCTCAACATGAATATTCTGAAGTGCAACTTACTATATGAATACTTGCAATAACATTGACAATATTTTATGCCTATAAAATATGGAACACCATATTAAGCATCAGTTTGTTTACATCTTGTTTACATACTACACGCCTACATCATCATGGTTGCACTTTTGGATAAGGTTCCTGGCCTTTAATTGACAGGTAAGGAATTTTATCCCAATCCCTATGCAGTTATGTTTGTTTTAGCTTACTACAAGGGTTACAAAAAGGGAAAATTTTACAAATTCTTTTAATGCAATATTGTTTTCAACACTGGTTATTAGCCACGTCTATGTGGAGGTGGATTTGAAGTTTGCATACGGCACATTCATACAAACTTTAAGCAACATTATTTCCATAAACGTATTTTCTAAGTATGTCATTTTCGTGTGATAGTTGAGTATTTTAAATAACCTGAATTTCAATTTTATCAGAAATGAAATGAGACAAAGTTTCTATCAGAAAAACCAGTTGGATTTCCATGTAACTACATCAGATCATAGTCATAATCATTCACTGTAATCAAATCGCATTGAATCAAAATATACCTACACATGCGTTGTTATTTTAAGTAAATATGTACCACACTTAACCACGAATGTTTATTTTACCGATTATATTCAAATACTTAGGTATGGGCTGAGCATATTCATATAAATGTATTACGTAAATGCACAATTAATGTGTCCTTAAAGCTGATACTTGGAAGCCTATACCAATGAAATGAATGAAAAAATTATTATATCAACAGATTATACAGAATGATGTTTTCTTCTGTATTCTATCTAATCGATATGTAATAATGTTAAGAAGTATAATTTATAGCATACTATAGTATACATTAGTGTAACTGCGTTGTATGCTAATTTCCCTTTTTGCGATTCGCAAAGGATTTCCGTGAGAAGAAAACACTTCTTGGAAATTAGCATAATATATGATTCTACTTATACTGAAGTACATTCACAATGACGTAACTTGGATTGTGAAAGGGGGTCTCGAGTACCTGTCTCGAGTCTGTTGAAAGTACGAAGACCACAAAAAGCGTTTTCTCCCGAATCTGGTTGGAATCAAACCCATTGAGCCTCGACGTAGATACGCCCCTGGTACGACACACCTAATTCTGATTTTGCAGTTTATTAATATGAAATGTGGGATGTTCGATAGACTCCTATGTATAGTTTACAGACGTAGATAAATGTATATAGGTACCTACAACCGAGTACTACTACTACTACTATTATCATGGCTGATGATGCACAGCCTCGATTCTCAAACTTCCGTTGAAAAGGTTACAGTCCTCTCTTTGGTAATTAAGGATTTCCAATTGTGGTATTTGGGCAATCGAAAGAAAACAGATGCGCACTTCGAAAGTTGAATAGAGACAGACAGACGTAAATTGTAAGTTATGTAAGGTTTTGACTTGTAGCGTCATTCATGATGAAAATGATTGCTATCAATCAATTCCACGAGAACTAGAGTACACCTCATGCATATAACTATATGAAATGAACATATATGCATGCATGTATACAAGACATATACATAGGTTGTCTCATTTTTAGTTTGCAGTGTGTAAGAACGTGTAAGATCGTAAGACCAGTAGAATTGGGAGGCGTGTGACCCCACAGGGCATTTGCTTGCTCAAAATCGCAAATGGTTATAATATCTTTATAAACGCAAATCCAGATAACTGCATGCAATTCTTGTAGAATCGGTGTACCTCTCTCTCTCCTGATCCATGTGGATCTTTACAAATGAAATAACATGGTTGATCTACTATTCCATTGTAACAACTCACTTTAAATCTATAGAGGAGTGTACTACCATGCAACTGACAGATCTACAACATAAAATATTTTACTATGAAAACCACTCGGCTCCAACTACCCTTTATGTATTATTACACTCACTCTCTTGCAAAATAAAGGAATCCAACCTTGAATGTTGGGCTTCTATGAACAGTTGATACATACCGACATGATACTCTCACAGTGTGCACTGATAATCATAATCACACCGTCGCCAATAGTTCATTAGTTGTATCAGTCCTACAGACGTTCTCAATATTTTAAGACATTTTACGACTTTTCATTCAAACTCTGAGCTTGGAGTGCCGAGCTCTTATCAACATAAACTCTCTCTCACTTTGACTTTTGTCAGCCAAGCGACACATCCTGCTAAACATAACCCCAGTAGTGTAACCCTTTACAATCACAAAATAAACAAAACGATTCATACGATTCGGTATCAAAAGGAAAATACTTTTCCCATTTTCTTCTAGAGATCGTCTCAAGTAAATTAAAACCATAATTTTACTATTTACTTTCTACTACAAATCTGATTTCTTGTCATTCTTGTGTTATCCTTTGTCACCCTCACCATGATCAAAAATATCATAATATAAATTATTGTTGTAAAGATATCATGTATTTATGTCTATTTTTAAATATTCAGATAATTTCGTGGGACTGAAATGAATATCAACATGAAACTATTTCGGAACTGGGAGTTTTTCCTTTTGGTTGGGCTTCCGTTGATAATGCTGCCTTTACTTTTCGTGGTCGATGATGAACTAATTGACGGAAGGCCCTCCACGGTAAAAACTTTGTCTATTTTCAAATGTTCTTGTATATGTGAGTGCATAGGTCTTTCCTAGAAACGGGGGCATGGTATTTTTTCATGTGACTTTCTTTTAGCTGTAAGTTTGGTAAATACAGTGTTACATATTTAAATTCCAGAAATACAAATGCGGCTACGTCTTGATCCTGATGGCTGTGTTTTGGATGGTGGAAGCTATGGTAAGTTCATTATTCTTATACAATACTCCTATATTTAACTTTTGTTTTTCATGGGATGAACAATAAATGTGCTCATTAATACATGATAACGCTTTTCACTTAGCCTCTCGCTATCACCTCCCTAATGCCCATGGTTCTGTTTCCGTTACTTGGAGTTCAAGATACTGGTAAGTTTTTCGAAATAGTACTACGTACATCTTCTCTTCTGAACCCCAGTAATAATATTTCTCATTAATCGTTAATGTCTCGATCGTCATCGTATAATATTATGCATTTTCAGCAAAAGTTTCCATGAACTACATGAAGGAAACGAACATGATGTTTATCGCGGGTTTGGTAATTGCACTTGCGGTGGAGCATTGCAACTTACACAGAAGAATTGCACTGAAAGTAATGACTACGGTTGGGAGCTCGCCAATAAGGTATTTTGTTCTATGCAATTCAACACAGTTAAAGTCAATTATATAAAATAGTAGCATGCATTACAATTACAACTAAGTACTACTACCTGTAGAAATTCTGTTGTAATTACAGCAAAAATATAAGGTTCACATTTAATTCAACGGTAGCAATGATTTGCTACTTTAATAATTGACAGTTTCAGTTCATTATTTGCACTCGTTGCATTTTTTGCAGCAATCAATCTACTGCGCAGTCTGCGCATAAGATTTCATCGCAACAATCTTATGCAGTTTAATGGTTAAATTCCTTACAATCGGGCAAAAATAATAATAGCTGTAGGTAACATAATTGTCTCCTTTTCATATTAAAATGATACTACTTAAGCACTTGAGTTTGTATACGAAAGTAGATCGCCTTAACTGAAACCAGTTCGAACCAAAACATTGCTGCGCAGTAGATTTCTAGGAATCAAACGTTTGCATTTTTATGCCATGCTATTGGAAATGAATTCTTGTACAATTATTTATCTTTGTTTCTCAGATTAATGTTTGGAATGATGCTGACCACTATGTTCTTAAGTATGTGGCTGAGCAATACAGCTACTACAGCAATGGTTTGTCCGATTGCTATCGCTGTAATGGATGAACTAGAAACTGTAAGAGAGTTAATTTTGCCAATGACGTTTTCAATTAGTGCATTTTTGCATAAAACTGTAATTTGTGTTTAGAAACCTGAGGGTCGCAGAAGGAGAAACTCCATTGTTGAAATATTTCGCAGAAGAAGCTTTTCAGAAGGAACACGGATAAATCCCGTTACCATCCACCCCCAACCACTCGTAGATCATTCAATTAACCCCAATGCAAATAATGAACAAAGGATTCATGTACAAGGCAAAAGAGAATTCGAAATTGAGATTACAGAAACTTCAAAATTCATTGAATTTGATACTGAAGAATCTAATGCAAAAGATTTGAAGAAGAGAGACATGAAGAAAATGTTGTTGATAAGTACAGCCCTGGCTTCCAATGTGGGTGGAACAGCGTAAGTAAATCATTTGAGTCTTAAAAATAATTTTCATGCACATCACGCTTGCATGAAGTTTCACCCAGGACCAATAGGGAAACCTGTGCTAATATTATATAATCATTAAGATTGTTAATAAGTATAATAATTAATTAATAATAATAAGTAATTCTTTTTACTGATGATTTATGTAAAATTTTTGCTTTTAGGGTCATCACGGGCACTGGGTCCAATTTAATTTTTCAAGAAATAATAAAATCGTACGTACTTTTAGCAACTGCGTCACATTTATCTGATAATAATTTACTATTATTTTCAAATTGCATTGTTTAATAAATTATGTATAGAGTGGACATAGGACAAAACGGGAAATTCACGGATATCTCTTTTGCAACATGGATGATATACAATGTTCCTCCGATGTTACTGAACATGACGATAATCTGGGCTTACTTAGTCGTAGTTTTCTACGGAATACCAAGTTGGGTTTGTTTTTGGAAGAAAGAAACACGTAAACTTGAATCTGAGGAAGAGAAAAATGTACAATTAAAAGTTGAAAAAATGCTAAAAGATAAATATGAAGCCTTAGGCTCGATGTCTTTCCACGAGAAAGCTGTTTTCATCCTTTTCATGCTAGTCGTCTTCCTCTGGCTCTTTAGAGAACCAAAATTCATGAAAGGTTGGGCAGACTTCGTCCCTGGAGCAAAAATAGGAGATTCGTCTGCAGGAATTTTAATTGTTCTCCTGTTATTCGTAATTCCCAAGGATCTCAATGCCTTTTTCGGTAACAAATTAATACCTCTGCACTACATTATAGTAATTTTGAAAGATTTTTACCAACAATTCCTTCTGAATGCCTTTAGGCCGTAATGGGAGAAAAGAAAAAGTACCTGCCCTACTCGATTGGAAATACGTTCAACACAATTTGGCATGGGGTGTCGTGCTACTGATGGGTAATATTTAATTACTACCTATTAAGTATTGTGAAGGCCTTTTCTTTTAATTGCATTACATCAGCAACAACAACTATTGACTATATCGATGCAATTACTTTTTTAACCCTCTATAACTTTAAATTGACCAGGAGGAGGATTTGCGCTTTCGGATGCTGCTGTGTATTCAGGACTTTCACATTGGTTAGGGCAGCATTTAACAAACTTGGAGAACTTACCCAAAGAATTAATTCTAATTCTGGTCATGTGCCTTACAGCAACTTTAACCGAAGTATCGTCTAATGCTGCTTGTGCCAATGTGATTTTGCCCATACTTATTTCCTTGGTAAGTTGAATTTACAATTTACATTTTCTCTTTACATACTTGCAATTTTTATTGTAGCACATAATTTTTCATTAATGTGAATTTTTTAATTTGTTATTTGCAGTCTCAAGGAATTAACATTCATCCGCTATATTTAACCATCCCTGCTACTGTTACGTGCTCTTATGCATTTTTATTACCTGTAGCCACTCCTCCCAATGCCATTGTCTTTGCAGCCGCAAATGGCGACATTAGTATTATGGACATGGTCAAAATTGGTGCATTCCCTAACGTGATTTGTATGCTTGTCATTTTCGCTACTCATTTGTCCTATGGAACTCTACTTTTTGATTTTGACAATTTCCAGTACGCTGATAGCTTTAATGCAACTTTGGCGTCCGTATAGAACGTACCTGTGTATCCAGGTACTGTAGGTAAAGCTAGCAACGACGTATCTTATCTAAGTAAGGGTTCTGAGAGCTTGAGCCCCCTCATTACAGAGAAAAGGGGTCTTTTTTTGACAATTTGCAACCGATGGCAGCAAATTTACTAATTTCCTGCCTCTAAGCTCTCCCAAATGTGTCGACCCCCACCAATTGTTGAATCCCAGATACGTCCTTGACAGCTTGTATGTACGAACTATTATTATTACGTTAGTTGGATGTGTTATTATATGATTTTTAGAGTTCTTTACAAACATTGTATTTGATAAATATATTATTTAGATTAAATTGCATTCGAAGCAATTTAAATGACTGATTTGAATTAAAAATGTATATTTGTATTAGAAGTATTTTAAATATGTAAAAGAATGCCAATTGTTAACTCTGTAAAGATTATAGCGGAGTAGCTGACAGCTACTCATGCAAGTATCTCAACGAGATTTTGATTTTTTATTGTATTGTAATCATATGAGATTATCTTTTATTTAAATACTATGTATTCCTTTAAATTTAATAAATATGAATCCGCGTGTGAAGTTTTACTACGATCAACATTCGTCTCGGCCGGCTACTTTTCTAACGTCACAAACTTATTCATGAACACAAACTGCAATCATTAATCAGTATTTAGGAATATTACCTCATGACAAGTAAACAATTGACCTGATTTATTTCTACATAGGTAATTGGGCAAACAAACCACAAAAAATGAAACATCCTTCGAATTCGTATAATTACTTTTTTCTGTACTGGCTTACGTGCATGGATATTTGTTATAATCTTATATCTACATGTTGCCAGAATAGACTAGAGTAAACAATTTAACTACTACGATTGGCATTGCATGTATATTAACAATTAAATTCTGTTAATCAGCATAAACTATTTATTAACAGACTATTATATGCATACAGGAAACGATATTCCTAGTTTCAGACAACAAATTATAATAGTTATTTGTAATAGGTACATTTAGATTATACTAATGATTTCTTTATACATCAAGTCACCGGCATGTCATCCATTGTGAATATCTTCCTTCATTGATGTTAACAAAAACAATCAATTACTTTAAGATATTTATGTTGAATAATTATAACATTGATAAACTAATTAAACCCTTAAATTCTAAACTTTTGATATCACGCATATAGGTACTTACTGGAAAACTACTAACTATTATCACACAATATAAAGCATCATTAAAATACAAATATTTATTTATGAGCCTATACTTATAAGGTAAAGTGTTTATACAGCGTTATTTGTTAGACAGAGCTTTTGTTTAAGAGTTAAAGTACAAAAACTAGTTTAATATAATATAGTCTACTATATTATTCGTGCATTTCGTAACCAAATCAAGGTGGGAGGAATATCCAAACTATACAGTTGAGGAAAGTAGGAGCATAGAAATAGAAATGGCTACAATGTCGTTATTATAGTAGCACATTATAAATCTATGAGTAGGAGTTATCCAGCTATATACATACAAAAGCACTAATTTATACACAAATACACACAAACGATAACCTTTTTAGTTCTCAACTTGTACATGAATGAAGTACCAAAGTCAAATCCCAAGTAGAATTTTGTCATGACGAGAAAGACGCTGATTCTTGACAATAATGCTGCCTACATATATTATTTTTATAATGAATCATTGTCTTCTGCTTAACGTTTTTCACAACGAAGATAAATACCATTCTTAGGGACTAAGGTCACAGTAGGAACCTTAAGCTGCAAATCATATTCTGTCCTTTCGGTCGGTAATATCCTATAGTAAAGTAAGGGACATTATTAATTTTTGTTTATACTACTACTTATCTTTTATCTATTAGAAAAATATTTACATAAATACTGAGATTTGCTATATGTACCTACCTGAAGCGACGAACCATTTTGGCAAGGGTTAATTTAATTTCTATGAAAGAAAATCTCATGCCAATGCAGCTCCTTGGTCCAATTCCGAAGGGAATCCAAGTAATGGGTTGCAATTTCTTTTTATTTGAAGAAGAAAATCTTTCTGGATCGAAGACAGTAGGATCTGGCCAATATTCTGGGTCGTAGTGAATATTCCAAACAGGAACTTGAACCGTGACACCAGCAGGAATGACTTTTGAGTCAATAGTGACCGTCTCATCCAGTTGCCGGCTGACAAACGTTACAACTGGAGGAAACAAGCGTAATGATTCATGTACAACCATATCCAGGTACTCGAGTTTGTTTGCATCTTCATAAGTTGGTACGTTCTCTCCCTGAAAACAAACAGTCAAAATGTTTTTCAGCAAAATGCATTTAGAAACCATAAATAATTTATTGTACAACTAAGTATCGTATGTTTACAGGAAAAGCATTTTCCAATTCATTAAATAGTTTCTCTTGAATATCCTGATTAAGTGCCAACAAATACGCAGTAAAGCTTAAAGCAGCAGCCGTGGTTTCGAAGCCTCCAAGAAGGAAAACCCATGAATTTGCTACAATTTGGTCTTCTGAAAGATATTTTGCTGGATTTTCTTGATTTTTTCTTGAATCTAGCATTAACTGGAGCACGTCAATATTTAAAGATTCATTCAGATCTTGTCTTACTTTTATCACTCTTTTTACATGATCACACACAATATCAGTCATTTGCCCGGAAAGACTGAATTTTTCGACTAGAAACCCCATAAAAATGCCAATGCTAGGGAAGCACAATCCAAACGTTATAATTGGACTCAGTGCATTCTCTAGAAATCCTCTGACAGCAGACATAAATTTATCATTTGGATTTCTCTGACAGTCAACTTTCATCGCCAGAGCACAGTCTGCGATAACCTGACAAGTCAACCCTTGAAAAAATGAGTAAGCTTCGAATTCTTTCCCTTCTTTTTCATTTAGAATATTCATAGCTACAGTAACAGAATTTCCAATCAGAGAAAATAGTTGACGCATTTTAGCGTTGGAGAAAGTCGGTGTAAGTATTTGACGCACTTCCTTCCACCGTTGTCCGCGTAGTCCTACTAACGTATCTTTTAATGGATGTGTCTCCACAATCATACGAGAACGATTTGTTGTAATAGAAAAGTTTTTGATAAAAAGTTCTTTTATTGCTTCCAAATTTCGTATAACAACTACAGGACGTGTACCAGCAAAATACCCGTACACCGACCCGTACTTATTTTCCCATTCTGCCATTGTAACCATTATGGTTTTATTAGGATTTCTCATAGCTCGTAAATTCCCCACTATCAGATTTGGTTGCGGACCGGGAATGCCATTGTTAGAGAAAAGCTGGTAGTATTTTCTACGTTGATACAAAAATGTTCCCAATAGAATAATCACAGTTATTCCAAAGTAGTACAACAAATCACAGAAGCCTTCCATTTTCAGGAAACTTAGATTGCAAACTGCGGAGATCTATTCGTTCAAGGTAAAGAAATATTGTATCGCTCTCAAAAATATTCATGAAAGCTAACGGGAAAATCTAAATTTTAAATTCAAATTCCATGTAAATTGAATAAAAAACTGATTTGAAACTGAATCACCATATCGCACGTAAATTGTCGAATAAACACGAAGAGCATTTGCATTTACTGCATCACAAAAACTATACAAAAGGAAATATTGTTTGCCACAGTCGAAGATGAATCTGATAAAAAAGGGTGTTACGAAATGGTTTTCGTCACTCTCAAGAGGGATGGCGAAATATATATGCGATGTGTATCTGTGCTTTATTAACTAACTAACTACTTGTGAAGTGAATGTAGAAGTGAGAAATATATAGCGAATGATCCCATCTGTGTGGATATATGTATATACGTTTTAGTGGTGCAGAAGGAAAAGAATATCATTAGTATAATATTAGCAATGACTTACGGAAACCATTAATTATTCATGTAACTACAATATACTTTAGTTGTTAAAAATCCCATAAGTTTGCATATCTCTACTCGTGTCTCATCCAATCTTCGCCGTTAGCGAAACGAAACTTGCTACATCACACTGGATACAAGATACAAGTACACAGAAACAACGTAGTTCGCTTAGTTCGCTGTATCCACAGAATGCACCACCATGAATGTAGTACGCAGTTCCAAGAGTAAATAAAATATAACATAACTAACATAAATATTATTTTGCCTTTCACGATATGTAGAGTCTACATTGCAGACTGGCTAACGCAGCATCTGAAACGCTGTTCTTACATTCACTGATGTATTGTATGTGTGTACTAATACTAATGTAATGTACCAACATAATTGCATACCTACGTTATATACGCAGTTGGCTCTTGTTTTAAATGTTATCAGTTTCTTTGCATATTTTATGTATATCCAGATACTGATTTCCACTCACTCATAAACAATCAAATGGAAGTACTGAAAATGTACTTTTGTACTTGCATTGTTGCATTCAAATGTACAAATATAAAATGTAAATTAATTTTACTTGTGTACACATAAAGTACGTACCTGAAGATGTAGCAGATGTAAGCTTTTTTGTCACTGCAGGTACCAAAATTGATTTTTTGGAGTGGATGTGTAGGTGCTAATGAATTTCGACTATGCAACACAATTTTCTAAGAATGTTCTCCAATGTACACTATATAAAATATTTACAAAAATATTCAGATGAGTATGTAATTATAATAATTTTATTGTAGGGAAGAACTGTACACAGGCAGTGCAGTGGTCTCCAGAAGATTCGGACTCATTCTGGGAGACCACTAGCTACCACTTCCTCAACTCATCAGCTCAAACTGATCCTTTTCTGTGAGATCCAAGCTTTATGTAACTTCAGTAATGGAATTTATTTGTCACACTGCAAGACTGCAAAGCTGTAGGGTCACCCGAATACAGTATAGGAACCAATAAGCCAAAACCTATTTCATTTCTCAATAGGTACCTCATAATCCATTAAGAATATAGGAGTTCCCACTTAATTCTTCTGTAATCCCTATAATATATGTAATACGTAATACCAACTACTACCACCCTGTTTCTTTTCATAATGGTCAAAGAAAAGCATTTCTGTGTAAATAAGTCACTTTACATGACAAGTATCGGAATGTGCTTTAAGACTACTACAATGTTTTGATGTAACTATGTAACCCTTCTAACTTTCTGTAGTCCCATGCTGTCTGCTGTAGCAGTTTACACTACTTATTTATCATGTATTTTTGTGTAGTATTATGATTCTCACATTGTACCGTTGTACTTATTGTAGATAGGTACCTCTATATGGCGTAACTGCATTTTAAGGTTAGGGAAATGTCTTGGATGTGTTCCTTTACCTTAGAAAGGAGATGCATAAAAGCTATACAGACCTAAGTATTACGCTAAAGTATATATCTCTGGCCTAAAATTGTTTACGAAATGAAAAACAAATTCCCAGGAAAAGGAAACTGTCTTTCAAAGCATTAAAATCATTTCATGACGGAAGAAAAATACCCAGTAATCGATAAGCGCTCTGTTAAGTGAATCTCTCCCACAATTTTCTGTCAAATTTGTTATGTCAGTTCCTGTGAAAGTAGAATAAATATTTCTTTAGTTTCGCTTTGATTATGGATTTTTTCTTTTTGTTTAGTATATCCGACTAGCATCTTGAGACAGTTTTCATTTTGCCACACAGAGTCATGATAAACTGCCATCTTTACAATTTTACTTACTCCAACAGTCATTTTATCTCTGAACATTGAACTCAAATAAACAATAGCCACAAATGAAGAGACAAGGGTTGCTACAAAATGTGACACTGTCAGAACAATGCAAACTGACCAAACGAGACATGACCACCTACTAGATTTCTCTAAAATCTTATTAAATTTTTCAATATGTAAATAAAGGCATTACAGCTTTCAATAGCGGCATAGCATGTGCAGCCTATGACTTATTTACAGAACTTACTATTACACAGAAATAATGTTAGCAGTTAGATTATTATGATTATTTTAGTAACTTTTTCATTGGAAATCTGTGTTTTACAGTTCATAGTTAGCATTTACTCTTACATATATAGAACTCAAAATAGTGTTATTGACTTATTCTCATTCATGCTTCGAAATAGAAAATAAACAATGGACACTTTGTATCACAATTCAATGGGAACCAACACCGCGTTTCAAAATTGCGTAAGGTTCGAACGACAACAAGAACACTTGTGTCTTTACATTCGTCATGAAAGACCGACACAAGGGAAATAGGTACAAAATTGAATTATATACCTTTACTAAGAAGAGACTTTAGTAGAACTTCAATCTTTGGCTTATTGTAATAGTTTGTGTAATGAATGGGACGAGAACGTGAATGAGGATGTCATTGCATAACAAACAAAGCAAAAAGACCTTGAGAAAATGTGAACCCTTTAGAAATGAATTATCCATAAACCTAAACCCTTCCGTTTATACATTGGCTGCTATATAGATGCCTAATAATGCAATTAAATGTCCTGTCGATATACTATTCTGTACATATTTTGAGCGTATATACGCGAGCGTATACATTTCGAAGACTAATATACACAGAGGCACATGTTCTACATAGTACACGTTTATTGTTAGTTTACATAAGTACAGAATAATATTATGTTACGAAAGATGGATTTTGAGCACCAGACTTTGGTTGGGATATACAACGGAATTGGAACAAAGAGTCCAACTGGACAGTCGTTGTATTTACTTCAGTTCATTTGGAAAAGATTATCCTACTGATCTTACTGTAAAAGCACTTAGAATCCAAACTGAGTAGAATCTATATACATGTACAGATACACTACACGAATATACTTTTCCCAATGGTCAGCCAGCATTAAATATATGGACGGACAGAGAAAAATCTGTCCTCTTTGTTTCTGTAAAGGAGTTATACAATTTTCAGATGTTTTATTGCCTTATTATTACAATCGGACGCTAATGCCAGACTACTGTCATCTCAGAACGAAATCTACCCTTGAACTTTAACTTGTGAACACAGAAGCATGGATAGAAATGGCTTGAAACTGTAATTTCGATAATGACACTGAGTCACCTCTTTCAGTTCAATTCTGCAATTTCGTTTGTTCTGTTAAGGTTACGAAAATTTTCTCAATGATAGTTTGTCAGAAGCTATTACAACACAAAACTAGGAACATTGAATTTTCTAATTCACTGACACCAATTATAAATTTGACTTCAAAAAATATAACAAATCTTCACGAATGAATCAAGATTTACTCTGAAAATATGAATTTTACTCTTAACTTTCTTTAACTTGTATTTTACTCTGATACATTCATGATTCATGAGTGCAGGTTGTGTATTTCAGTGAAATTATTTGTGCGATAAAAATGAACAATAATAAGTAATACGAGTGAACGTCAGTTTTTTATGCACTGTGGAGGAATGCAGAACAACTGTATGCACTGTTTTAAGTGCACTTGCACTTAAAATCCTTATTTTACCTATTACGTACACAGTACACAGGTATAATAATATTAACAATAACAAAAATTCACTTACCTGCTTCTAAATGCATTTATAAATTTGCCATGCAATCAGTGTATAGAATGTTTTACTG
>JABASD010000762.1:0-59072 GCA_019776165.1 Pogonognathellus flavescens | reverse complement strand
TTTAGAAGTCAGCTGGGGTCATAAGGGTAAGTTAAATAATCAAAATGTAAATTAGTTTGGGACGGAAATAATTCGGGACGGAAATAATGCGGGACGGAAATAATGCAGGACGGAAATGATTGGGACGGAAATAATTGGGGCGGAAATAATTGGGACGGAAGTGTTGTAGGACGGAAGTAATGTAGGGACGGAAATAATTCGGGACGGAAGTATCCGGTTTAAATCTTTCATGTATGAAATCGCATTAAGAGAAGTACAACCAAATCAGGTATCATAATATTTGCATGTGTATGTGTACTTACTGTATTTCAATCGTCATTTTGAGTAGCACCATATGTATGGATGTTAAATTATGAACATTTAAACCCCACTAATTAAACCAAACGTTAATTTGCAAAATAACATTAGAGAGGCTACCAATCGATCTATTAGATATTATGCTTAAAATTAAAAGTAACAACATTAATTTATGTATTTCATGGTGTTCCTCTTATAAAAATAAGTTAATTGTATTATATTTATAAATACTGAATATCTAAAACTATTTATGGTAAGATACAGATTTTTGCGGAGAATTCAGGTATTATCTGTATTTCTTACATGGCAAATCTAGAAAACATAAGGAACATAAGGAAAGCGAAACTGTGTATTATTTTTGCGAATGTCTAAAATTGGAGAGAGACCGCAGTATGATATGATAAGTGAGTGTAATGGAATGTATATAGAAGGTTTCGGGGAAAATATTTTCTGCTCGGTAGGTTTCTTTAGTGTAATTGCATACGAATTTCCAGCACACAGTACACAGAGCGTATAAGGAATCAAACCTTACGTACACACAGAAAATAATATTTCACGCACAGCTACAACATAACTACCATATAATAACATAACCATACCTTGGTACAGTTACAAACTGAGTTGTTCCACATTTGAGGAATACTTCGCGTAAGATTGAAAAACGTGCTTATAGCAGCATGCGTATGTATTAATACGGGAAGCAGTAGTAGCACACAAGCAGTTATTTCCCTTGACTTCCTTTTCTGCTTTCCACTTTCAGCTGTATTGTATGGCTCTCTCTCTCTCTGGCTGTATTCTATTTAAGTTTCAGTCTCCATTGTGCAGACCCATGAAAAAAACTTTTATGGAAGCAGTTTAAATTTTTGAACACAATGTACTAAAGGAAAAATTAAATATTCTATTCTATTTTGTCCTGTACTATTACTCGCTACGTTTACGCAGGGTGAAATTGCTCTGTGAGCTTTGTTGGACCTCTCACTCCACACATACAAGTGCCATACACTCCATACTTAATATCTTTTTTATATTATTTCTAAGCAAGCTCCGGCTCCGAATACGCATTATAACAGGTTTTCTAAACCCATCTTGTGCCGAAAACTTATCTAGTCGTCTCTCTGCACTCTTTTTCTTTCTTTCTACATGCGACCATGCAATTTAAGACAAAAATAAAGTCTACATATTATACTTTCTACTACTAACACATTTCTGTGTATTTCTAGTACACGGGTTGGTATACGCAAAGGCAAATGGGAAAATGTTCTAAAATATGGAATTTTATAGGTTTTTTTGGAATATTCCTGATGTGGCAGTGTGTTCGTGAAATTCTTTCATTCATACATACATAAATGCATATAAATGTGTGGATTTGTGAGAAATTTGCAGCAAGTTACAACATTTGTTCACCATGCACTATGCTTCTACAATGGATAAGTTCAGTTTGTTATGTTACCCTATCTCCTTGCCATATTTTATGTATGCAACACAAGTGTGGCAATAGTAATTCCCATATAATATACAGCAACGTTAAGAAATACATATTATAGTATACCTATGTATGTTAAGGAATATACACAGGCCATCAGCATACCATAAACACACAGGGAGAGAGAGAGAGAGAGAGAGTATTCCAAGCAATGAATTTACATTCTAAGGCTCTTTCTTGTCTTTTGTAGTCTTGTGTTCATTTTATTCCATTTCATTTTCACTGCTCCAGAATGGACTAGGAGCAAAAGACCTGTTTTCCATTTCATTTCATTTGTGTTCTTTTCCCTTGACGAGGACACATTTGCGGCTTTTCTCTCTTTCTTACTTGTTTACGGTTCAAGTTTTTAAGTTTTGTAGGCTAACGGGTAGCAAGCAAAGTTTTACACATAGAATGTCCTACTAGACTACGTGTATAGGTACACTTAAAGATAAGTAAATGTCTTGTTTGACCTCACACATGTTTTCTGAATAAGAATTGGCCCGTCTTTTTTTATACCGTCATATGGATGTGTGGTAAGTATATAAGGAGAAGATTAAAGATGTTTTTTCACATACTGCACGGCTATGTGACTGCATTCGTATTATGTACACAGAAGTTCTTCAAGGGAATTCTTTGTATCCACGGTGCATTTATTTGCATTAGCTATTGCCACTTTTCAGCAATGCTTCAAATGACACGGTAAACTCTTGTCAATGTAAAAAAGCATATGGGAAATTTCTTACTGTTTATTTTCTGCAAAAGTCACAGTGTCGAAAGAAAAAGTTGTTGTAGTGCAACTGCAAATGTTTCCTCTGAGAGAGATGTGCAAGGGAAATTGTGCAATCATTTGACTGGAGATTTTTATGCAAGAGTAGATTGACTTTTTCCATGCTACATAAAACATTAAATGCCTTTCCCTTTCCCCCAGAGAGAACCGACATTTTTCCAACAGACATTTTATGTGAATGATAAATAAACTCTGTACTTGTTTCCTTGTAAATCTAAAACTAAATGATTTCTGACGCAAAAGAGAAATTGTGCTGCAAATGCCTGTTATTGGATTCTACTACACGTCTGCATATTATGGAAACACTCAACTTTCTACGTCTTTTCTCATCATCGCCAAAATTCGTTTTGACTTTTGTCACGAGAAAATTCAATATTAGGTAGTCACTATTTTTACTTACTCCCACGCACACCTTCGTCAGTTCATGAAGTCTATTTTCTTCTTTTGACTTAAAAGAAAAGATCAAGACTTTGTTTTCCAAAACATTTTGTTTCAAGTCTCAAGGTGAAAAATTGCGTCTAAAAAGTGATTTGGATTTTACTTTATATTAAAAATGTATTTTTAGAACTTATATGTCAAAGGCCGCTGCTATTTATGTTCACCTTGCCTTCATATTGCTGTGTATGGTAGTCTGTGGTAAAAAACAGTCTCAAAGTGTAAAACAGCAATAATATAATATAAAACTGCAACAAAAACATTTTAATAACACGTAGATGTTTTTGGAAACGTTTCTGTAAAAAAACATAACTAGCGTATATACAAAGACGGAAAAACCTGTAATTCTCAATTTAGGTGATTTTGTGCAAAGATGATTTCAAATTATATTGCGTTAAAATTACTTGCAAAAAAACTGATTTTTGGATAGATGCATTACTACAAATACAACTTACCCCTATGCTATATTAGATGTCTATATTACTGTTACATACATATAGAATAGCATAATGTTATATAAAATAGTTATACATGCTGATTATTTAATTGCAATTAGAAATATGGAATGTGGGTTTATAAAGGAAATGTATGTGGAGTGGATTAGATCCGTAGCGATTTGGATTGTGTCTCCTTTGGAGTGTTTATGGGACAATAAAATGAGTTTTGACTGTATGGAATTGGTTTCCTTTATCGTAGTAAAGGTTAATTAAGGTTTGAATTGTGAACTGTCCATCTGGGGCTGGTAATAATGGAAGTTTGGTAATAATGTTAGTCTTTTAGGGGTAAATGGATGTGATTGGGAGGATGTGGGAGCTAGTTATGTAGAATAACATACACAGAGTACTTTAGGTTGATTTAACTATGTGGAATGTGAGTTTTGTTTGACTAACAAACGTAGTGGAGTTTTAGCAGTGGTAGTAGCCCCTTGAAAAGTTTTTATCTCAAACACAAACTTTAACTTTTCACTGGACATTTGGAAAAGCTTTCCCAGTTGAGTTGGGTTTTAGTTTAAACTGGAGGTGTTTGTTGCCTCCATATTCTGCCGTCGCTCTTTCTCTCTCTCTCAGTCTTCGTTAAGTTGGCTTGAGGTTAGAGGATTGCGATTGCCGTGCGTCTGGAGGATGTGCGAGTAAGAATTCACTTCATACTTCGACTATTGGGTGAGGGAGGGAAGTTTTGTTTGAAAATAGTTGTGGTTTACAGACTCAGTTGAATCGTCTAGTTGAATTTAGGAAAGGAAGTAAAAGTAAAAGAGTAAACTCCATAATCTGAGTTGAAAGTGGGAACTTAAAGCTCTCTCTCTCTCTGTGTTGGCTCAACTGATTTTATCTCGAAAAATTTACTCGGGTAATTCTGTCGGCGCTTAGAGCTAAAATCGTTGATTTAATTTTCCATGTAACTTTCTCTAACGACAACAGTTTTACTAAGCATAAACACAAATTATTTTAAGTGTTTCATTTCATGTCGTGTTTTAGTCGCCCGTGTAAACATTACACACACTTTATCTCGGCTTAACTTTCCCGAGCTTTGTTATGATTTCTCGTAAATGCAAAAATATTACCCAACTGCAACTCAAAATAGTCTACTTAGCTTTTATTAAGTACAAAGTTACATATTATAAATTCAAATGCACTGCGATGCTATAACAAACAATGATATGTTTGCTATACTGATTATCTTATCTCTCTCGCTCTCTAATGTAAAAGTGCTGTAGGTAAATCTGTCAATATTACTCCCACTTTCAATAGCTTAATAATTCTATAACTTAATGTTGAAATAGCCTTCTGCATACAAAAGCTCACATAAAATAATATCTCACATTACAAGAAATGCTTTTGCAATATGTACAAGTACAAATGAGAAAAGCTAACAAAAAGATTCGGCTTTTGCCAAAGCTTATTTTCTTTACAGACTCACTCGCTGAAATACAAAGACATTCAGGAACAGACACTATAATTTTCATGCATGGGAATAGTTATATTATGACATTTTCCTCATTATTTTAAACAATGCAGCATTTTACACACTGAACAAAGAGAAACAGTTAGTGATGGATATCACATCTGACAGAAAAGTGGGCACGGTATAATATAGACACATTATATGTCACTGCGTGATTATAATGTTCTTTATGTTCACAAAGAACAATAACGCACATACTACATGAGAAATTCATACTACAGATATTAATGATTTATTTATGCAATCGACTCCACAAATTATAAGTTAATTTCTTAATTTGCATATAAGAAACTCACTTTTGCGTGAAACATCTTGCTTTTTTCTAACTGATTCAACTTTTTGACGAATGAATAATTGATCTTCTCGCGTTTCCAGTCATTCACGACTGGAATACACAAAATGAATTTGAAGGAGCACCACGGGGGTTCGTCACAACCTTCGGACACAATCTGAATTAACATATTATCAAGTTTTTATTTCTTAATATACAAAAACCGGACAAAAGTTAATTGCAACCGTATAGAATCCTGGAATGAAATTTTAACGAAATGTTTCTTTTGTTTTTCAGTGCCTCCAAATAAGCCTGTGATATTGGAATCCAATAAAGTAGTGGAATCTGCGTTCATTGGGCCATACAACGAGGGCAGCGACCTTATACTTACATGTGAAGTCTCTGGAGGTCAGTACTGCTTAAACTCATCAGAATAATAATAAGTATAATATAACTTAAGTAAGTACGTATACATAATGTAATGATGCATTAGTATATCCGGCATGCATGCACAGGACAACCTGTTCAGGCAGTTTTTTCCTCAAAAACGTATAAGCTTGAATTCGATGGGTTTTATGGTTACAATGTACATATGGCCTTTTAAGTCAAAGTCAACTACCAGAAGAATGATGGTTTCATTCAAGTCTTGTATCTATGTACTGATATTGTACGACATGCAATCGCCAATGGACATGCCATGCTTACGTGATGTTTCTAAATGTTGTACAATTGGTAATACACAGCTTAATCGTTAAAAATCATGTGCGCACAAATTACTCTTACGTGTTTTACCTATACGATGATTGCTACATACATTAAATCGATACCCAATGCTCGATCAGTGTAAATGTGTACATAAACTAGTTAATGAGTTTTTTTTCTGCATTTTTTAATATTTTTTAATACTATTCTGTATATTTGAGTGATGCATTTTCTTTTTAAGTGAATTTACATGCAAATTGAAATTACAAGTAAATTAAAACATCATAAGAAAGTATTTCTGTATAATGTGATGGAAAAAACTCGCCATCCTTCGATCTAGGATGCCGCCCCTAGTCTTAATTTACAGGCATAATATGGAAATACGCATACCGGATGTGGCGAAACCGAAAATCTTAATATCTTTAGGGAAAAATTAGGAAAATCTTAAATTTGAAAGAATTTCCTTGTTTATTTATTTAGTTGTGATTTGCATATTTTTGTCCAGAAAATCGGTAAAAGCTGTGTATTCACCGAAGGATATTGCGAAGTACAATTTTTTTGCACCAGTGATAGAAATACCTATGTAATAATAGTTTGGTATAGTTCTTTGTTAACCTACTGCTATGAGAATTTTACTATGTAAAGCTATTTTTACGCTTATACACATCTTAGGGCTGTTTTTATTAAGAAAGTGAGGAAAATGTTTATAGTTGATGAAAATCTGGAAATAATCTGGTTATAATAATTTCACGCACTGCCAAATCGTGTTGTAGGGTTATAGAGATTGTCTGAAAGCAGTTTGAAGCTTAAGTTTTTAAGCCTGGAATAATGTGCGTGGATACTGAGCATAATTAATGAGAACTAAGCTACGGGAATAAATATTTCAATACAAGATTTCAAAGGATAAAAGTTTTTCCTTTATTGTGTAGGTTTTCAAGTTAAAATTAATTACATGGAGGAGCTCAAAGAACAAACCCGACGAGGAGTAAACTTTGTGAAATATTTACTTAGAAAGAATTAAGTAGCGGTAGCTGTTGTTCTCCCGTTTTCATTATAATGCGTTGTTAGCACATGCAGATGCAGCAGATATTGCTTTCTTTACTTTGCCAACTTCAAAATTCTTCTTCAATTCTCTGATTTCAACACTTACTGTATGTACTATAACAACCCGCCTCCTCTTATTCCCTTTAAAATACCTACGAAAAAACAATACAATCCCGTGATAAAATTTCCGGAACTCTTTTCACATTTTTAATACTGTTAATATTCTTACACATACTTATACTTAAGTATTTAGCACGTTAAATCACGTGTACACATAAATGAACATCTTTTTCATGTTAGTACTATTATACACTTACACAATATTTGAATAGACCTATAAAAGGCTTTGCTACATGAGTGTACTAATAGTAGTCCGTAAAGAAAAGAAGAATATGTCTATAGAATGAAGAGACGACGGAAGAGGTTGTTTTGGATTGAATAGTTGTACAAGAAGAACAAAAGTATTTCAAAGAGTTCCAAGTGAGAATTTAATCCTTTGGAATTAACATTAAGTGGAAATGTGTATAGACAGCCATGGAATTGAGAGAGACTGTCTATACACTCTCTGTGTGTGTGATGAAGGTTTTTCAACTCTTTGCTGTGTAAGTTTGTTTCGTGTGGAGGAGAAAAGATAATGTTTCTGAATTGAATCTGAAATGGTTTCCGTTGTTGCTAACTATTAAGCATGGTAGTCAAAGCAAAAGCGGGAGAGACAGTTCTCTGCGTCCGCAGAAGCTAAATTATATAAGTGAATATATAAGTAAGTGTGGTAGTAAATACCATAAATTTGAGTATTTCGTGTGTATAGACAAAGATCGCAAAGAGAGACACAGGGAGAGATGGAAGAGAGTCAATAGAATTCATCTGTGTTTTCAGTTTGTCTGCTGGTCTGAATAGTTTGATGTGCAGTAAACACGAATGGCACTGGAGGAGAAGAGTGGAGTGGAAGAAAGTAGAGCGAAACCTGTAAATACAAACAAGACTACTCGCTCAAAGGAAACATAAATCGCCAAGTACAAGTTGCGTGAACGAGTCCCAATTATTATCTTAATTTTCTATGCTTACACAACACAAACCAATTCTATAAGCTCTCTTATGTATACTAAAGCCTACTTACGAAATACAAAGTATTCTAATATACCTATGTATAGTCTCTATGTCTAGGAATTCAGTTTCCACTGGAGGAATCCAATAAAATGGTTTCATTAGTCTCACTTACGCTGTTTTTGATTAAAACCACCTTTCAGGAAATGACAGAACACATTAACAAACGCAGTGTTACAGATACTAATATTATTTCCTGTTTTTACACTGCTCTATGGCAAAACTAACTTTAAGCTTTTTCATACAGCTCTATACTATACGCAAATTATGGGCTGTTAATTTGTTCAGTTTTTTGTGCGCTACATACTATATAGGAAAGCGAATTCTGTAATTTGTAATAATATCCTTTTAAGAATAATTATCCTTTACAAACTGGGATTCTACGTAAAATAGACATTATGTTCTGCAGCTTACTAGTTGTATAATGCAAAATTGTGGAAGCTGCTATTAAAGGATTTGTAGCATTTCTACAAAGGTTGATTTGATAGCGGTAATAGCGTGGTGGTGATTTTATTGGTAGAGTTTTCTGCTTGTACAACTCAATCTGAAAGCATTTGGCAGACTCCAGAATTGCACACGGGTAGTTTGTTATTGCATTAGTAATTCAAAGGTAGTCAAAGAGCAGCTAAATGTAATTGCAGTACATTACACTAATTTACAAACAAATAGACATGGCCGTACTACAATCTTTTAGCGCAGCTGTTAATGACGTTAACCAATGGAATTGCCACAGTTTCAGCAGAGGCTTTCAACAACGGAGATCCGGAAACAAGCTAATGGCATTGCAAATAATAAATGAGTGACAAAATGTACTTCACGTTTAGTTCAGACAATATTACTTCATATATATTTGAACTGTACTAATACATTAATAATCTGATGCAACCATTGTGAAAGTTTTTGTTTTGTTGAAAGAAATAAGTAGATTCATCATTTTAGTCAAGCAAACAAAATGAATCAACAGTTTCTATTACAGTTACTATTTTATAAGTGACAATTATCTTCTACTTATCTATATAAGGTACATTACAAGTTACTTACCTAATCAAAATATTCTAGCTGAATACCCGTAATAAAAAATGATAAGGTTGTTAGTATATTAGTACATTACTTTTAATAGGTCCGTTATTGTCAGTAGTCTCAGTAGTATGCTCTGTCTATCAAAAATACTGCAATACGATATGTAAACCAAAAAATGAAAATGAAAAGCTAATTATTGTGTTGCATTACAAATAGGAATTTACAGGGTATTTAGCACTGGTCTAAAGCAATAAGAGAGAAACAGTAAACTAAGATTGACACACAAGATTCGTCAATACCTGGCAAAATTGGCATAATATGCAACAATTACATTTTGTTGCAGACAAATTTTGAAAATGTAGAATTTTTCTACTGAAAATTGTCTACATCAGCAGGTACTTACATATGTGATGGAAAATTTCGATTCTTCGAATCTCCTCCGCATTGGAACGATAATATTAAAAGATTCATGTTGGTCTTTTCATAATGGTTTTACTGCAAATAAGTTCATTGTATTCCTTGCACAGTACGAGATAGATGTGTCACTGTTGTTTCCTTCAAAGAGTTTATTCCCTTTTCACAGTTTCCAATTCAGCTTTTAACTTTTAAGACTAAAATATATAATACCAGTGTATAGAATTTGTACTGAGTATGTATAGAATTAACAGTGGCAATCCTTTTTCGTACGTGGACATAGTGCTGTAGAGAAACTTACATTTGGTGTTCGTTTAAGAAAGAGTAGGAAATGACGTGGAAAGAAAAGGTTGACAAGGAAAGCCATGAAATTGCAATAACTGAGCAGTAAAAGAAGGATAAAACAAGACTTAATTTGTATACAGCTTGATAATTATGTCGACTGTATTTCATTGGACGAAATTACAAGAAAAACAGAAAGCTAAAACATATCCTCGCACCATGAAGTCATCGTGGTATATCTATACCTTTAGACCTGACATTACTGTCAGTGTGAATACTTCACAGTGCGGACTGTGGACTCACCACAAATCTGACAAAAGCATAAAATCGAAATGGGAAAGGATGATTTGAGAGGAAAGTTTTCCTTCTAGGTTTCTCTTTTGACATAATGTAGTTATAGCGGCGGTCGTGTCTCTGTGTAAATGTTGTTCACTCACTGTGGTATATTTGCAGGACTATAGATGAGACACACATACAGAGAGAGAGAGAGAGAGAGAGAGAGAAATACAGTTAAAGATAGTTTCCATTGCATCACGTCTAGTATTCAGTCAGGCTGCGAGCAATAATGATTGGAGACTGGCTGTGTGAGTCAGTTCTAGCTTTATATTGCTAATGAGGTGGGAAGTTATTAGCACTGGAGGGGTTCCGTGTGGCATCTGCTTTACGCCACGTTAAACTGCTCCCTGTAGACAGACTTCATACATTTTATCCCTTTTTAATGCACAAGACTTCCAAAAACACTCCATCCACTGGAATTCATACGGAAATGTTCAATGTCTGTCATTGAAATGATATTAGCAGCCAAATGGTCTATTAAACATTGACACATGCATATACCTACCATACAATCTATACATAGATTTTACCAAAAGTATGCAAGGATATTACCATAGTACAAGGAATAAAGGAAACATTTGATTTGAATGTAATACTGATACTTGTAGTAAGCACCTAATTGGTGTCAAATACTATTCCTACCGAGACGGTTGCATTTGCATTGAATATGAGTTTTGTATTGTTCTGGAATAATTACAACCTTTGAAATTTGAAGGAAATTAGTTTCTTATAATTTATACGCACTCTTGCTGAATGATTTGCACAATTGTGGTTTTGCAAAAGAAAAAGAAGAATTTGGCGAGGACAATGTGACGGTGGCGGTATTATATCACCAAGTATTAAAATAGCGGCAGGTCTTTATGCAATAATAATTTAGAACTGACAACGAGATCTTTAACCTCTGCGTTTTTCATCTGTGTGGACTCGTATGTGTGATGAAAGACAAAGCTTCTTTCTTCCGAGACAAGCAATAAAACAGAAGGGAATGACAGGCGGAGGTTCCTTCCGTTTTCTGACATTTTTGTATTAAAATCAAGAGCTTACTCGTAGGTCTCGTCTCGTTTTGCTCCTCAGTTTCGCCTTTGGACTTTACTATACAAACACTCACAGTCCTTTTCTTTTTGTACACTGTACTTTATCTCTGTGACTTTTTTATATGTACCTACCTAATACCTACATTATAATGTGTGTCCTAGTTCTGGATCTATACAATACATGCCTCTATGTACAAGGCTTAAATGTGAAGGAAGCTAAAAGTAAGGAGAGAATAACGCATCGAAATTAGCCAGCGATGCGGTTCAGATATGAAATACGTAAGGATAGGATGCACCTATAGTGGTAGCTCCATGTGGAAATCGTGAGAGCGGAAGACGTGTGTGGTGGAAAGACGAAAATCCCTTTTAAGCCTGTGGTTATATGATTTTTGTATATAAAAACTTACTCCTATTTTTTGTACTACTAGAATGCACCCACAGAATAGGCTAAAACTGTTTCTGTTCTGACAATTACATTTTTATTACAGGTCTGTCTACTATTAGTAGTAAGACAAAGTAAGGCACAATGTATAAAGTGTGTATGAAAATGTTCCAAGTTTTTACCCAAGTAGAATTTTTGTATATATAAATTTTCGAGTAGCGGTCTGCATTACGATCCGGCAAATTGTAATTCGGAGTTCGATTCTCCGTTCAACTTTTTATCTACTTGTATTTAGACTTTCGTATCGCTAAGCAAAAGCATTATTAACATTTGCTCAGCGGATTAAATGTCAAAATCTTGCATAAAGTGTCTATTTCCTTCAAATTCATTCGTCAATCACAACTATACGTAATAATTAATACAAAAAGTCACTGTATAGAATGCTCTTGAGAAATATGGTCATGTCTGGCAAAAATATATGTCAATACTCTGTCAATTTGACATTGACAAGTCAAGGATTATACATTTGTAAGGTTTGACAGTCTTAATATTACAAAGCCGGAAATATTTCTGTTGATAAAAATGTAATTTCATTAGTAAACATTATAATAACAGATCCATCATAAATTCGTCTGATATTCTTAATAATTTGAGCCAGAAATATTTCTGTTGATAAAAATGTAATTCATTAGTCAACATTATTACTACAGATCTGACTGGAGAATGTACTTTACATCCATTTTGTGTCGTAACCGAAATTTGCTATACTGTGTAGGTACGGCGTAATCGTCCTGTGTATTTCGTACGTATGTTTATTACAAATACAGATTAGACTTAATAGGTACAAAGTGACAATCTGGAAAGGCTTAACAAAAAGCTACCAAAAGAATACACTGACGAGAATGCTTAGAAATGTAGAAATGCATTGTGGATTACACTTAAGCCGTTTTCTGTTCAATGGTAGTGATGGTTGAATGGAAATGAAACTGATACATTTTCATTACACGAAATGCATTAGAAATCTATTAATGCTTTTTCTGATTGGAAGTCTTGCCCGTTTCCCATAATGCATGTAATTGTAAATCATGCACTGAATGTAAAGATTGAGTTACATTCTTGTGTGGGTAGTGAGCTTTGAGCTATCAAAGTAATTTTTTAATTAAACAAGAACAAGGCGAGTGCAGGGTTAAAGACATAGAAAAAATTCATTCATCGTCTTGGCCAGCATTCCATATATGCTACAGTTGAGTATAGTTGATACATCTTTAATTCCTTTTCAGCAGAAAAGTCTGAAGAATGCCAGTGACTGGAATTGTAGGAACTGCAGTGTGTTTTCAATGTAAAATGAACGTTATTTTTCTTGCGTTGTTGTTGTGCATGCTTAGACTGGTGGAACAAGCCTGCAGACGAGTGATAGACTACTATACTTATTCCCAGTCAAGTTAGACAAGAATGAAACACACAGGGTTGTATATTTGTATATGACTCGGGTTTTAACTATGTAGAGAAGGAAATGAACCGATTTTTTCATGATCCGCTCGAATTCGGTTCGAATTCGTTTCAGTGACAAAAATATCAGTTTGAATTTTATGCAGGGATTTCTGACAATTCTAACTTTCCACTTTTTTCCAAAGGAGATTTCTTCCACGATTTGATAATATGAAGAATAAATACTAGCTAGGTTCAATTTCGGTTTAAAATCTGGTCCAGTTAGAAAAGTATTTCAACAATCCGGTTCGGTTCGTTCCTTATTCTGGTTTTTACGTTTATATTTTTTTTATACGTGGTACAATCATAACCAAAGCACTTCAACTTACATTTGGTTAAGTATGTTGGGTATAATTAAATTGATTAATTAATTAAATGGGCAATTACAGCAAAAATATGAAAGTGCACATGGCAAAAGTATTTTTCGTAGGCAGTAGTAGAAAACACAAAGAACCTTATTTAGAATGCCCATCATGTTGTTTGTGCTGTGCATAAAGTTGAATTAAAAGCTGTGTGGGGTTTGTGGAAGATTGAGGATGCGAATAAAGTGACCCAATAATGCTACGAAGAAGCATCCTTGACCAAAGAAAAGAAGCCAACTCGTCAGAGAGTGAGAGAGAGAAGCTCTTTCCTTTGTTTTTCTCTTGGTTTATTTAGAAAGGTGGATTTGGCGTTTTAGCTGATGCGAGAGCATTGCATTTCTCAGTGAAATCGATAGGAATAACGAAAGCGGGTCTACATAAAAAAGAATCATTCCGAATGTCGTGCCTTCATGCCCAAAGGAGTCATTCAAGTGTCCACTCCACTTTCCTTTATTTTTCCACAATTTGGTATTTCTTTTAACCGCAGAAACAGTACCGCTATGTATCACTCTCTCTCTCTCTACAGACTCCGCGTACCCATACACAGAGAATTCGTAGTTACACAATACAACAAATGTTCAGAGAGAGAGAGAAGAAAGTATTCCACCCATATGCCATGCCACAACAATGTCTGCAGGATATATTTTATATACAGATACCTACACAGAATTTAACGCATATAGGTACTATATATAAACGTGATTGTATAGGGATAAGGCGAATGTGGATATATGTGGGCACTTAAAAAAGTGGAGTGTATACAGAATGTATGTACCTACTGTCCACTTGAAAAAGCGTTCATGTGTGAAACTGCTAAAGTACCTAGATATTCTATTTCAACCCATTACGTTGTATTACGTCTCACTGCACCAAGAAAATCTATATTGGGATACCTTGTTGATTCTTCCATTGTTCAAAATGTACAGGTCAGTTGTAGTTGTCTCTGTGTGGGTCTTTCCTTTTACTAGCTTCTGTAGCAGTCAGTTAGGCTGTGTGTATTTATTTTGTTTACCTTCTTGTAGATCCAAAATGTTTTCTTTGCTTAACAAAGTTGTAGTTCGATAAATTAATATTAAGCTACACGGGATTCTCATGGATTGCCACTGCTGAGGTTAAATCTTGTGCTTGTTTATACGTTCACGCACGAGGGACCTTAATTTAGCTGCTGCGTTAAATGCATCAGCAAAAGTTTATTTCGTATGCAAATTAAAGTGCTATTCGAATCTTGCGTGCATTCTCAAGTTATAAACAAGTAGAAAGTTCCTCTGAATCTTTATCGTTATGGGTTATATCTGTATAGATGCGTTAGTTTTGTGTACAAATAGTTATACAAGGAATTCATTGTATATTCTTTAGAAAATTACATTACAGCTTGAACAACTCAATGCATTCTTTGGCATACGCTCTACTAAAATATACACTCCAGTAAAACTTTCTACTAAAGTCTCTTTCTTCGAATTTCATAGCAATTCGATTGGTCTTGTTTTATTTTGAAATACTATACAGTCCTATCACATAAAAGAGTATAGGTTTGGGTATATATTTTATATAGGTATAAATAATACTTGTTTTAGTATGTAAAGAATGAATGCATCTTCTGTATAGAGTCACCCCCGCAAATCCCACAGAGTTCGACTTATTGTACGACCACCGTTAATTACCGCCATAGTGTCAAAACAAAATTGAGTCGGACGCGAGGAGATTAATTTGTAAGAGCTCCAGTGTAAATTATGGGGAAAACAAAGTGTACACACGTCCAATCCGGTGTGTATTGTTTATGTTCCTTTGATTTCCTTCGTTTTGTTCGGGATTCCGTTGAGAGTAGTAAAATCAAGACTTCAAGTCTCCATACTTATCTTTGCAACATTAATTTAGATTTCGTTCGTTTCCATTCGCTTACGGAGAATGGAGCAGTAGCGCAGAATTTCTTTCTTGTTTTAAAGGATTTTACTGGAAGCTTGTCTGAAAAAATAAACTTAGCTCGTTGTATTTCTGCTGACGCTTGTTGCTCTCAAATCTGGGCGAGAAATTATTCCAAGCATACTGATATCGTAATAACAATAACCCTATACATAACAATTGTAAAGGTAAATTCCGCAAACCGCAAAACCCTGGTGGAAAACAACTGTTTAACTTTGAATCATTCTTTTCGTATGTTGTGTATCACCTTCATTGTATTTGTACCACATGTACCTAATTAAGCCTTTGAACTGATTAAATAATATAATCAATCCCTGCTTAATGCAGGGAGACATAGAACATTTGTTGAAATTTAAATTTGCTTTTAGGCCGAATCCTTATATAGTTTTATTGCAATGGGCTTACTATAGATTTAGGCAATACCGAGCCTTATTTTATGTGTACCTATTAGAGCTATCAGTCAGTTGACAATTGAATGGTTTAATGCTTTCAATTATTCATTTGTGTTTAACAATGAAATAGTTCCCCGAATGAATAGCCGGGTTTTATTGCGTGCACAAATTCTATAGTAAGGCAATTCCAGTATGTATTGTCATTTAAATTGTGTATTCTCATATTCTCATCCAATTACGCATTATGTACCCTATACTTATTATTACTGTATATTATTCACAATGTCTCGTACAAAATACAAATACCATAATGAACTACATGCATTATAGGCACCTATATACTTATACACATAATAAGTAGTATGGCACATGTACCGTAATATTATATCAAAATATCAAATCAAGTTTTTACAAGCTAAACAGATTGTTTTGCTTTATCTGTTAAGTAATAATTAATAAGCTTCTCGTAAAGAACACAGTTCATGAATGTATAGGAATGTTTCTACTATAATTGCTTGTAAATAAATTATCAAAAATGTGAAATATTTACCTGTATAAGCACATAGCATAATACCAGGAAGAATTTGGGAAAGTGTGGCTGTGTTAAGAAACGGACAAAGTGAATTTCCCCTATTACGTAATGCAATTAGGTATTTGTACATTACGACAGTTGTACCACGAAAAGTTTAAATTGATTCTGCCTTTAATGGCAACTACTACGAGAAGTATTCTAAGAAAACTTGGCACCCGCTAAAAAGCTATCGAATTTCTGATAAAGAATGTAGCGAAAATTGCGAGAAACGATTTGCTGTATAAAATGGCGTAAAAAAGGGAAAGTGGTGTAGTGTAGCCGTATTTGTAGTAGTAATTCTGTGTGATGTTATGTGTAATGGTTCAATGTAGAATGAAATGAACAATCAATAAATAATTTGGTTTTGTTTTCCTTGTGTGTGTACAGGACGTCCAAAGCCAAGGGTGAGTTGGTGGCTGGAGAACGCGATGATTGACGAGTCTTGGTCGGATAGGGGCGATGGATACTTGGTCAATAAGCTCGTCTACCAGAAACTGGTCAGGAATCATCTGAACGCCAAATTTATCTGTCAAGCTTCCAACACCAACCAAACAATACCGCAGTCCACAATGGTCATGCTTAACCTTAACCGTAAGTAACTTCACAAATTTTATACTATCCCGTCTTTTCTTTTCCCATTAGTACTTAGTCTTCGTTTACTTTCATTTTTTATGCGAGAAAATTCACCTTTGTCTACAAATCTACCGCGATACTCCAGAATTCCTATATACTTCACCTTATACCTATATAGATATTCTCTTACAATTTCCTACACCATGTACCATTGAAACAGTCAATGTATGAATTATATACGATTTTTCTCAAGCAAGCTTGTACATCTGTAAAAGTGCATTTGTATATAGAGCGTGTGGCTATATACAACTGCTATCTCCACTGTTAGGAAAGCTTATTTGATTTTCAGAGTGAAACGGCTCTCGATAGAAAGTAAATGATAGGAAATTCTCTTAACATCAACAGACTAAACTGAACTGTTCTGATCTATCTGGGAAGTTTACATTGAGACGTGGAGTAGTAGCTGCAAAGGAAAATAAAGAGCATAGTATAGCTATATAGATTTATATTATGTCAGAATATGTACAGACCTGTATGTATAAATGTAACAGAGTGGTTTATTATAGTAATATAATGCAATGCAAGTGTAGTAGAATGTGTCTATATATATTTGTGTAGTATAAGTAGTATAGGAGTGGTAGTAGTGATCGAAGGAAAGCAAAGCCAAAGCTTTCAAAGAGAAATCCAAGAAAAAGAACCGAGAACTTTATCAACTTCATCCAGCCACTCTAGCGTGTTAGTTCGACATGCCGCATTACTCTGTTCTCTCTCTGTGTCTCTTTGCTCTCCTTTTTTACTCTCTCTCTCTCTATGTGTGGATATATAACTGCAACGTGTATGTGTAGTAGTATAGTGTGTGTCTTATGTATAAAGGGAAAGTGTCCCGGTCGTAATGCAATAGGAAATAGACGCGTGTGCTAGTTACACATAGCAGGATGACTGAGTGAGTAAAGAGCTGGATGGGTCTGTTCCATTCCCTTCCCTGTCCTTGCTGTCTCTTCGCATTTACCATCTTTCCAATGTCCGTCCAACGTCCCAATCCACACCGTCCATCTACTTTTCATCTTTATATCTCTCCTTGGCACAAACCACCCACACTCTTCTTCTTCTTCTCATACTTTCTTTTTATTTTCCTTTCAAATTTTCTTTATTTTTACTACGGAGTTATACACTCAACCACTGACGCAAGTAGATTCTCCACACACACATAGTACACAAATGCACAACAAAAATATGTATCTTTTTCTTTTACAATGTGTACATCAATATAAATATATATACCGTACATATAATCCTGATATACTTATAGAGGTATAGATATTTTTTCTATATGTGTACTGCAAGTATTTTTTTATAGTTTAAATAGCCAAAGGGGCAATGTTGATATTGCCATGTATCGTATTTTGTAGTGTGGTATAAGAAGTATTGCACAACTCTATTGGTACTATAGAAGATTTGCAATGAGGAAATATACTGTAGGTTTTTTAACATGAGTTCATATATTTATATTGTACCCTGAACAGTGATATTTGTCTCCATTGTGCTTTTATCCTTGATATTCCCCGATTATTATGTATCTGTCTCAAAACTAACTGTAGTTTACCATACCATGTTATAACCTAGTCATAATACACACAGGACACAGAGGGATTCCATTTTTATACATTCTAAGTCTGAGAGAAAAATAATTCATCATAAAAATACTATATAGGAAGTTTATATAGTATAGGTTACACAAAATATAGGAGGGCATTTGTAGAATTTTTATTTATGTGAGTAGGTACTGTCACTTTAATGTATGGTAAAAACTACATGGAGAAATAATGCACTCGTACATTTATTTGGGTGATGAAACGAAATTGATGACCATAAAAAGAAATGCACATTCAGATAGACACTGTGCTCTTTTTCTTTCGTATACATTGAGAGTGTGTGAAGATAAGTCAGAGAAACATTGCATTATATTTGATTCATAGACTATTTAATGTTGTTTCTGCAATGAGACTCCATATATTTCCCACAGGTCGAAAATGAAAGCTCTGAATCGGACAGACAACAGAACATAATATTACATAAGGACTCATAACGTAAAAAACGCTTCTCACTTATGACACACAAGAAAAACCATAAGTAGGTCTTCATGTGTTTACTGTAGTAGGTACGAATGTAGAAAAAGGAAGACATGGTTTCCCCGAATTCCTTTGATGATAAAACCAATCTCAGGGCGTCTTCTAATATACTACACATAACATCACATCGCATTATATACTTAGCTACACGAAGATTCGCAACCTTCACGATATGATTGCACTGGAATTGCTTACACGAGAAGAAGCTGAGTGGAAAAGCTGTCGCAGTGTAAGAAAAACGTTAGAACATGTTTGTATCACTATTATCTGTATAATGATGAAAGTACACAAAAAACAGAGAAAACTGTTTACTGCGTAGCTTGTAAAGAAAAAAAGTCCTGTGTATTTACTCCCACGTGCAGTGTCTACTGTAATATTATTAAATAGTAGCAGCATCATACGTAAATGGCTCATCATAAGTTACACTAACCACATAACTGCTACATCGGATTGTTTATGAACATATCTGTACAGAAAAGTCGTATAAAATTCCCAGTATATATTTTATAGGCATATATACCTATATGCCTATATATAAAGCATATATGGTGATATAAACAGTTCTTATAGCAATACGAGGCTATCAACGGCAGTCTTTGAGCTAATGTTGTGTTGAGGGAAAAAATCCCAATGTCATTTCTTGTGGATGAGGAAATCGCGTTGGTGAAAGGAAGCCAAGTGAAAGTTAGACGAGAGGGTGAGAGCAAAAGTCAAACTAACTTCTCATCTCATCTTATCTATGATCACATCAGCTGCTTTGACTTGACTTTTCTGCCTGGGTATCTCTGCCCCTCACCCATTCACCCAGGTTACCAGAAAAACTCTCTTACGCTTTAGGTAGGTGCTCCTGTAACTTGATATCTACGTAGAAAATACATAGAGACACACGTAAAACGGTATTATATTTGTAGAAGTGAAGATTTACTAAGCTTGGAGCTATATCCTTCTCTGAGAGGGAAGGTATATATATAGAGCTTATGATCATGTCTCATCTTTAATAAGAACGGCTGATGTATGTGGGGAGCGGCACATGTGCTTTCTGAACTTTCTTCTGTGGTATTTACGTCTGTTAGTATCTGGAACTTAAGGTAAAGGTGAATCTTTGACTTGTCCTGTCGTCTGCAGCCGTGCTGTCGACTTTTTCCCAAGAATCCTATCTCACACAGATGAAGCAGGTGTGTAAGTAGCTTGAATTATGTTTTCTCTTCCTTTGGACCACAGAACTCAGCCCTGGCATTTGCAACAGCCCTCTCAATGAGCAGAATATGTACAGATAACATTCAACCACCTTATGTACCCTATTCTAGTTCTTAAATAGAATTTCTAGTAGTAGAGTGAGAAGAGTGGTGCTTGTATTATAGGTATAAATGTCTTTGTGTATATAGGTAGGTATATATAGGTATAGTTGAGGGATATATAGTGGTATGGTATATAATGGGTAATGTTGGTTTCCGTTTGGCCATTTGTCTGATCTTCTTTTAGCAGGGAGGGAAGGTAAAGCCAAGAAAGTGCATTTAATATCTGTCTTGGCCATTTGCACAATCAGGAGCATCATTACTACCCGCAAACTACGTACGGATACTGCCACCAGTCATAACAGTCATATTTCCTTATAGTAAGGATGCTGATTAAAGTATATGGGATGAGAAATATAATCAGGGAAGTGTCTCTCTTAAGGAAATGACTCATTATCTTAGAAAGACTACTGAAATATTGTTATAATGAAGTTTTCAGCAAGCTTTGTAATGACTAGGAGAGAATTCAGATGAAATTCTCCAAGGCAGGAGAGTGAGAGAGAGAGTAGGTATATTAAGTTGATAAAAGACGGAGGATAGCTTAAGAAAATTAATCCACCAAATATTTACTTATAGAAAGTTATGTTATGGCAAATGTAAATACTAAGCACTAGAAAAAATTAAGTATTATGGTAATGGAAATGAAGACTTAAGCTTAAACGAGCGTCCTTGGATAAATCTAAATTGAAAAGCTCCCTTCTACAGATCCCTATCCCTGATCTACTTTCCTTTTCAGTCTCAACTTTCTCAAGTTTGTGTACTTTCATTTCTTCAAATACAACAACTTTAGTCCTTTTTAAAATGATTTTAAAACTTCTCCAACCTCGGAAGTAAGTTAATGAATACCAAAATACCATTAATGTGACAGGTATTTCAACGAAAGAGCACTTACTTATTTTGTAATCAGTTAATTTAAAACTTTTAAATTAACTGATAATACTTGGAACTCTTTACCTACAAGACATTATTTATGAAACAAAATTATCATGCAATTCATTTAAATGAAATCGTCGATAGAGTAATACATTATTACAAAAAAAGGACATAAAAATGAAAGAACTCTGCGAATCTATAGGTAAACTCATATAGGTTGGTCATAATAACGAAATATTTCGAATAAAAATTGAAGCCAAAACTTGTTCTGCAAATGTCCTCCAATTCAAAATATTTGTAAATTGGGCATTTGAATTTTGGCTTAATTTTTTATTCGAAATATTCCGTTACGACCAACCTATGGGTAAACTACATCGGATTGTAAATCTGTTTTAGCATATACAAACAAGAAATTCACTAGATAAAGCAGTTAGTTGTTCATTATCAAAAAATAAAATTCCTAGTCTATATAGGTTACAAAGAATTCTAACGTAACGACTATACTACTGCTGAGGATTTTGTATACAACGGTTATTTGCTTTTTTTAACGGATTAGTAAAATATAATAAAATTGTGATGAAACAACGACAGACTATTCTCATCAGTTTACTGATTTTATTTTATTACTCACTCATTCTCAGATATGAAAGTGGTCTACCCATCTGGTATTTAACTGATCGTTAGTAAATAAGTATCCAGCACAACATACCTGGGTAATGAATTAATTTTTTTCATCCAATGCATTGAATTTAAATTAAGGAAGACAGAGCTTTGAATAATAATCTGAATACAATTACCACAGTTCTTATAATACATTGAGTACATTCTAGTTGAAATTTAGTATTATATAACATGTTTGTTGCTGAAAGCATTACAATCATGGTCGTGTATAGGAGCACGCACAGGCCTTTACTTTACAGAAGCCGTAATATAAGCTGCAGTAAGAGATCAGTTTCCTTTGCAATTGCTTTTTCCAAACAAAAGCCGGAGGACAATTGCCTCTAGCCGTTGAATAATACCGTTCCTCCATCCCACTATACAAGGCAGGACACAAAACAAGTGATAGGAAAGACAAAAGTTGGTTTTGAATTTAGTTAAAGTCAGGTGTATGTACATAGGCTGATAATACATAACTTTTGGGCACACTCTACCACTGCACTTTGTTGCTTTCTCCCCATTTTCGTGAAATTGTATGAGGGAAATTAATCTGAAAGGGCTGTGCTGTAGATACAAGAAACAACATCTCTCTGTAATTAAATTAGGGAGAACACAGGACAAAATCCCTGTATTTCTAATCAGCACTGTATTTCCAACCTGTGTGTGATCCAAACACCTAGAAGATCTAGTCTCTCTGTGTATTTATATGCAAACTACTTTAATGTTCGCCCACCTCTTTAACTTTGTGAAACCCACGTCCCTTTACCATACCTACACCTACAACTACTACAAGAATATTTTGTACCACTAAAAACCTAAACATTTCCGCCAGTTTCATCGTTTCCTTACTGTGTAATATTACTCCCACTATTACAAAATGATCACCCTGGGTAGCATATTGTACGAGGACTGTGTTAAAGTCAAGTGTACATATAAATATTACTTAAAGCTCTATATAAGTACAAGTATACAATTGTTTCGTTAAAATTTACACAGGCAAAACGTGTAGACACAGTCGTAGTAGAATATTATTGGTTGCTTTGCTACTTCTATATAGAGCTACATCTAAAAGGAAATAGCTAACCACAAACAAAGCTCTCTAGGCATACACAAGGACCATAAATTAGTTTACTGCTAAATTACAAGGAATTTATTAAACTATATTTATGAGCCTTAACTACTCGTTGTCTTCCATTTATTAAATCGGGATGTTCTATGGCTTTGCTATTTTACACTTGAATTGCTCTTTATCTCAAACAAAAGCGCTAACAACATTCAACTTCTGCCTTCTATTCACTCACAAACACTTTATGACCTTTATATTGTCTTCTTATGTCCTCCACTAACAAACTGTGTCTATTACCACGTGTATTTACATCTTGTATACAATACAACTACATTAACTTCCCTGTAAAGTATTAGAGGAGTGTCCTGGAGTGTCTAGTGTCTATATAGGCACCCGCAAGTCTTTAAACGTCTATAGTGGATTTAACACATGTATTTTGAAATATTACATACCTATATACCTAAATAGTATTTATATTATGCTATATGTAATATTTGTGTCTGTTTTTGCTGGGATATTCATCTATGAGATTGTTTATGGCTATCTTATGATTATTTAATGTTATTTATGGAAAGGAGAAGAGCTGGAAGAGTTTTAATCTGTTGGCTCTTCCTCTCCAGTGAATTCTGTGTTGATTTTGGTGGGTAGTTGATTGTCGGGAACGACCAAGTGCAGTTGAGATATTGGAACAGAGCTAATGACAGACAGACAGACGAGTCTCCAGAGTGCGTTATAGATTAATCTAATGTTAGAGAGTGAGAGAGAGAGAGAGGAGGCTTACATGAACATTACCATTAGGGATACCGATATACTCACCACCATTATCTCCGGGATTGGCTAATCGCTGATAATGACTGAGATAGTTTACTCTCAATTCCTTTGTTGAGTAACTTTCAGTTAAAGGTTGTATAAACACGAAGTGAGGGTAGTTCCTCGGTCGAGGGTTGGTTTCTAAGTGGGGGTCGTTAACAGATTTCAATGTTTATTCAGCATGACAATTTTTCCTTTTCTCTCTTTGCAGTGAGACCGCTCTCCGCTTCGATTTTGATAAAGGACACCAATCTGCTGGCGGAAAGAAGATATGACGTTGAATGCATTTCTTCCGGATCCAGACCACCTGCCACAATCACATGGTGGAAGAACGGTCGTCAAATTAAAAGGATGCCAAATACTGTAAGTTTATAATAGTAAATACTGTACAATGTACAACTGACAAAATCATGTATCAAGCCGAATTCCATTGGAATCTACAATATTTAATTCAAATTTAAACCAAGCTACAAATAATTTGTGAATGTAAAGGAATTGTAGCATTATATTATATTACATATTTGCAATTTGAAAATGAATTTTTGTGAATTTAAATTTTGCAGCCGCACTCAGAAGATAAAAATGTAAGTCGGAGCATCTTAAACTTTGTGCCGAGTATTGATGATGATGGAAAAGTGTTGACTTGCCGAAGTGAAAACCCGGCGATTCTAGCCAGTGCGGTTGAAGATCGATGGGTTCTCAATGTTCAATGTAAGAAAATTCACTTTGTAACTTTTGTATTAGTATAAAAATCTAAGAAAAAGTAAATGCCCTGCGTTTATATAGTTGTAGAGTATACTCTACTGTTATTAGCTATATGCATGATAAATAGAAATACCAATATACAGATAGAAGGAAATCACCACAAGTTACATAGTATAAGCAGAAGCCATCTTATGTTTAAATTCAAGTAGGTATGTAAAATGTAATTCCGTTATATTTACAAAAAGACAGCAAATATTTATTTGCTTTTAGTATAGGTAGTGTATGTAGAAATGCAATCATCCCTTTTCCTTTGATTCTAAGTTGACAACACCCACACACCTTCAACATGTTTTACTTTAACATTGCGTAGTAAAAGTTGATTAGGTAGTGGCTACGTGGGAGGCTTCGAGGCAAATTTAGCTTTTAGTTGTTTAAATTCTGTATATAAACTTTCATCAATACTAGAAATTGTGTGATTGTGCAGACATCATGACATTTTATGTATTAATAAATAGTTTGCATAAAGTTCCACGTAATCATTAGCACAGGTCTTTACGATAAATTGGACACAAAGAGTATCTTGTGGTCTGAAAAGCAATTGCATGGTTTTCAATTACTTTTACGTAAGCACGATGTAACCTGATGATATTTGCATTGTGCAATGTGTACTAACAATAGAACTAATGAGGATGAGTTTGATGAACACAGACATAAAGTTGAGCTATTCAGATTAAAAAGTATTTACGTATTTCAGGGCAAATAAATACTTATTTTGGGAAAAATGCAGGATTAGTACACGATGTTAACGAAATTGTTCCATTTGAGATTGTGCTTACGTAAAGCATAAAGCGTGACGTATTTAAGCACTTTTCTTCATAACGAAACGATTGTTTTACACAGAAGGATTATATAAAGGTGGTTTTATGTTTTACATCAAGCTTTACATTTACATCATGTAGTACCTAGTATACTTTTGTGGTATTTGTATAGCTATGGTAGTTTGAACACATATTATGTTGAAAGAATTGCTTTGCTAAAACTTCCTTTAGGCATAAGCACTAGACTGCAATGTGTATAATTAAAATACATCAAAAAATGGAAAGAGAATATTTGTAAATACCATCTGAATGTTAATAATCCCTAGGATGATTTTACATCAGTAAATACTGTAACTCGTCTCGGAATGAAATTTTTATCTATGCACGTGTAATATGATTGCATTTGGTTGTATTATATTTTTGCATGCATAAATGTATTGTTGTGCAGTATAGGTAGGTGATCACGGTGAATAAGTAAAACTTTCCATTGCGGATTACAAAAGTCAAAAGTGCGTGACATCTTGATGTGAGCTTTGTGTAGAGTCGACAATACCCGCTCACATTACATCCGCTTCCCGGCTCACGTCATTTCTGACAGCTTAAGTTCCATCACATCTGCACAGAAAAGAATATATTATTAGTTGCGAAGAAAGAAAATTGATTTATGTATGAACGAACGAAACCGTGTATGGGTTTTACACAAGAAGCGTTTTTCAGTCTCTATATATACTTGTATGTCTTTTGTTCGTGTCGTCCTCCTGAAATTATAACAATACGGAAAGCTCAAGTTACTTTCTACTAAAAAACCTCATGTCATGTCATTGTCTGTATTATTATATTGTCAGATTCTAAATTAGATCATAGCAATAATGATCGTGTCGCATTTTCATATAAAAATATGAAAATCTTCTCTATCAAAATCATAATGATATATATAATTTTATTTCGTAGCATAGGAAGGAATATTCTCTTTTATTGGATTAACGAACATGTTCGTTCAATGTCAACCAATTCCTTTTAAGTAGAATTTGTTCACAGATAGATACGACAGGCTTTCTATTTGTAAAGTAAATTATGCATTTGTGCTGTAGATTTAAAAGCCTGGAAGAATACACGATGCTTATTAGTAGAAAAGATTATTCCGGAACTGGAATTTTCTTCTTTTGAGGAGATACATATTCCTTTTGTCATAAAACTACTGGGAATCAATATTTTATTAAGTTTTTCTCATGATGACGGAAAAAGCGAGGAGAATAGTGTAACATTATTGTGAAATGATAGCAAAGCAGAAGAAACACTGTGAGAATATTTCTTCTTATACATAAGGTCACCGCACAAGTCGAATAATAATGTCAAGTCGGAAATATACAGAAACGTGTTGCAATTGGAGACAGGAAAAAAGTGTCATGAATAAAATTGCATTATTTAGTGAGAAAGAAGGAGACTGTGGGAGTTGAGTGAGAACAAATGGCTTTTGTCAAGACACATTGAACATTCAAGTCTATTACACAGACTCTATTGACGCTGTTAATGTAATAAAGGAGGATAGAGCGTCAATTCTCTTCCAAATGCAATATAATGTCTGTCTGTGTGACTGAACAAGGCAAAAACATCAATGCTCACTCAGTTCTTCCAGTAGTGGTGGTGGTGGTGCAATAACATTACATGTACTACTGCTATACGAGTACTCCCACTCACACACTCTCTGATGTCTATCCCAACCCTCAATTTGTGACATTGAATCCATTTTCTGTCTCTTTGCACAGCCCAAGTCGATTGTATTGTGTGAAAGTGAGGGGTAGAATGAAATATAACAGTGTGATGTGCTCTCTGTGTGTTTATGATGTCTCAAGTGTCCTGTTTGCTAAAGTACACTATGAGGAACACATTCTGCTTCTTGTATACGCACATAATTATTCAGTGTGTGGTTCCCAAGGAAGGATTTATAGAACCATTCGTACACTTATTTTCTCGCCTCACCTTTATTATGATATTACAGTAGGGACACGTCCAAAACACACAATCCCACTTTTTATCTACACACTCACACAAAAAGATCGATTGAATTTCACTCAATCCAATTTAGACCCACACAGAAAAATGTCTCGTGGTAAAATCAAACGTGTTTCTTCACATTGTGTCTTTTTTCTATTTATATGTAAACAGAGGGAAATGAATTCCTTCGATTTGTAGTTTCATGAGAAATGATACATGACACATTGTAGTAATGATATACATTTACCTACTGCGGTTTTCATTTTTTCTACCGAATTTATAAGTAAGAAAAAAGGATTCTCATATAAAATTCTACACTCAGTCAAATTGTAGTTCCTCAGTGGTATGTTTTTGTTTTGTAGACATTGTAAAGTACTCCAAGTGTATTTAAATGGCTAAAAAATTCAAATATTAATCTCAAGTTGATCAAAATGGCATAATAAATTATTTATTCATGATTGTATTGCTTTTGAAAAAATGTATTGCAAAACGACATGTAGATATAATGCAAAAATAGAATTATACCATGATGAAACAGATTTTGATCTTACAAAGCTTGTAAGTAAAGTAAAATTTTGTAAGTTTGCCATGCAATTTTATTTCTAATTGGTAAACGATATTGTTTGAAGGTAGTACACATAGATAAATTGACTGAATATATGGACTATTATGAAAGTATGCGAAAAACAGTGAATTTAAACGCTGATACCTGAGTGTATTCTTTAGAATGAAATCTGCACATGGTTAAGGCACATTAATGTAGATATAGTTCGGTATTATACAAAAAGAAAGCTTTTTATCTGCATGCGGTGTAGTTTTTCCCTGTAAAAATCCATTATTTCTTTTTATGCTCGAAAGGGCAGAGAGAGAGGACGGGATCGAGTAACATTGGAGCTGGGTTTAATACACATCCTCAAGTCATCATGGTAGATACTAGAAAAAAGAAATATGAACCCGGAGCGAAAACTGTGAGAGTTGGATTATTGTGTATTAAGGCTAAACCGCATACCTAATAATAATAAGTAGGTGGCTGGGTCTCTCTCTCTTTGCATATAGGTATACCTTACACGATCAACTACCTTATAAGCTCAAGGGCTCTCCCGTCAGGTTTTTACATTCATTTTTCTCAACAGCAGGCAAAGTTCTTGTTCCTTCTATTGTTTCCTTATAACTTGAGTAGTAGTAGTACCCTACTATTATAACATCATCATAATCATCAACAAACTACCTAAAGAAACTATTCTGTGCTTGTATTTGTATATACTGCGGGTTTAATAGGTAAATCCTTTTTTATTCCTTGTAGCAAGGCACAGGGCAGTAGGTATTGTTTTTTCAGCTCTTCTGATATCTCATAAAACGAAATGCACCGTGTAGAAAAGTTTTTTCTTGGGTAAGTGTAGTCTGGGAGTCGCAGTGTGTAAAAACAATTGCAAAGTTTTGCTTAAGCCGCAAATACAAATAATATTAAGAGACAGAAGCTATTATGTTGTATATTATACTTTGTTTGAACTACACAGAGTCGAGAGAGCCAAACACCTTAAGGGAGGAAAATAGGAGGATACGCAAACATCTTTTGGTTTTTTACACACGCTTGGTCATGTATTTTGTACGGAGAGACTAACTAGGTTGGATTAGGTTACTAATGGTTCATCATCTTTTATTTTGCTTCAATGAAACAGGTTTTTGTCTGTTCTTCCTTTTTCCACCTGATTCAAGTTGTTGTTTATATTGTTGTTGTTCGTTCGTTGTAAAAGAGAAATGGCTGGTGGCTGCTGGTACTGTGGTAGGCATTGTTGACGGAGAAGTAATTGAAGTGAAGTAATAGTATTACATAGAAACACAGGAGAAATAAAAGAAAAGGGAAACACAATAAAGTTGGAAACGTGGAGGAGTTATTAGGATTTTGACTTGAGTTGATGAGACTGATATGATGATAGGAGAGAATGTTGAGGTTTGTTAAAGTGGGAATAAAAGGTTCAAATAGGTGAGGAAATTACAGGGAGAGCTGGAAACGAATTATGATTATTTGTCTACAGTAAATGAAAGAAATCGGATACAGACGGGACATGAACGCTGAAAGGAAACCTTTCATTACTCAGAGTTGTGCTACTACTATAGGGAATTATAGAGAGAGAGACTCAACGAGGAACATCGTTTAGTATTACTTAAGTATATGGTCTGGCGAAATGATAGTGATCTCAATGACTCTGCGGCTTCTCTATGTAGACAGACATTCACCGAAAGCTCAATGAATTCAAGCACTGACAATAAGTATAATGGAATCAAATGGAAAACCAACCGAAACAAGGTTATTGACAGGAATATTGTTTTCCCCCCGTTGGTCAAACGATATATCCGCAGATATCACATATCTATATACTAGCTTAATAATTTCAGTTCCTATAATCGTACAACTACCAATACAATAAAAGCTACCGTCATTAAATTATAGTAGAGGATATCAGTATCAATTCCAAACGAGGTCTTAAGTATAGGTACACCAAGGTATCTATTATACAATGAAATCATACATCCAGAAAAAATGAAATTATAATTTGCAAACGGAAGATAAGGAGAAAAATATTCTCAAAGTGGAATGTGGAACTCCGAATTTTTCAAATTATCTCTAATCATGTAGTTTCTTTACTCACGTGCAGTTTCTCAACAAGTGCAAGAATTTTGTACATAAAACTTTGCGTTTTTCTAGTGGAGCCTCGGGAGATATTTATTTATTGCTTGTAAGAAGTCTGCCGAATCGTTAAAAATGGGAAACATGAATAAGACTTGTAAATTATATGTAAAGACAGGAAATTATTGACGGATTATGCGAAATTCTTTTCATCATGATACTTAATGTATTTACTGAGAGATTTCTCGACGATTTTAAAGTGCATTGAGTTAATAAAGTAAAGAAATGAAATGAAAAGCAAAAAATCCCACGATTTTATTATATAGGTAGTTACGAAACTCCTATAGATGTTCAGAGCATATTTAAATTAGCAAAAAAATTGCCTCATGGACTGCCTCCCATGTAAAGTACCCTGTGAGTTTGAGTGGATTCAAATTGAATGTGAAGGTGAAAAGTGCAAGCGGCTTGTTTACGATTATGACAGGACAAGCTTGGCAAACAAAAAACTCCGTGTTCCAAAATTCAATCCAGTTTTTGTGCCAGTCTTGCAATATTATTATACTTACCCCCAATGGTATAATTTTCATTAAAACTCTCTCTATGCAGTAGTCATACAACTTTCTGACATTTAGAATCAACAGCGCTTGTATGACATGACTTGTAAAAATCATTTACTGTCAGGAATCTTGAAACTTTATTACTTTTGACTTTTGAATCTGACCCTCTACTTCCCTTGTCTTCCTTCCCTCCGCAATCTAATACAACTTGCATTTTTTCCACACTTAAATCAAACCACACAAGTTCTAGTAATAAATTCTCTGTAGGTACTAATAAAATGAATATTTATTTTCTATGCTTACTAAAAATATGTAAAAAATGAAATGTGCTGCACTTTGTTTACGGATTTGATTTTGCTTTAATTACATATGAATTTTTAATCGTCTAAAATTTAGTAGATCATAAATTCGATTTTCCACTGGCACAAATTATTCAGTTAAGAAATTATGCATTTGGATTTCTTGGTAATTTGTCTCTGGTTGTGGGAAAAATGGTAATCTATCAATTTGGACGGGTGTATTGAATTAGTCGTGTATAATGAAAAGGAAGTGAAAAAGAGAGAAGAAGTTGGTGTGTGTAATCTGTCAGCATTACATCACGCATACATAATTTAATTTACAATCTTTATGCGAAACAAAGTCTTGTAGTAATTTGCTCAAATGAACTGATAGGGATCATCAATCTGTCCTCTTCCTTCCTCCTCCTCCCTTCCCATTCCCTCCTTCACCCGATTTTCCATTTAGGCATCTTATTCGCTCCGAGCTTTCATCTGTTGAAGTTTCTGATTAGATCTATGAATTTATAATTGAGTATAATCAACTAAATCACATTATGGATATCAGTTAGTAGTTTCTCGTATGCAGGCTGACACACTTTGTTCAAGTTTCCATTTCTCATCACACAGAAAAGCCCGGATTGTTCACTACATCATTATTCATAATGTTTAAGCCTCTCCTCCTCTCGGTGTAAAATGTAAGAGCTATCCCGCTATAATAATATCTCTCTGTGTGTAGGTATAGTTTGATTGAAGCGACTCAGTCAGTTAGAAAATTGACAAAGACGAAAATCAAACTTGAGTTGTGAATTATTAATATAATTTCGTATCACATCACACTTTAATACCTTTGCTGTGTAATAAGATAAATTATTTCCAAGTATTAAGTAGCGTACTTCAGATTTACACAAGCAGTAATAAATTCGACGATGTATGTTATGTAACTAAAGATTCGCATTTGTAATTTCAGACGCCCCCAGAGTTTCCCTTCAACTTGGCTCAAACTTGGTCGCTGACGATATCAAAGAAGGAGATGACGTCTATTTCGAATGTTCGGTCAAAGCCAATCCATCCTCTATTCGATTATCCTGGTTTCATGAGGTTAGTCAACCTTTTTATACAAACTTCTTCCCAAACCATGCCATATTACTCCTTGAAGATTCTGTGTGTTTTATTAAAAATTAAAAGTGAAATTACATCATATGAAAGTGTACGTCTGCCCTCATGAATTTGAAAACGTGAAACACACAAGAACATTATTTTATTGCTCCAAAAATATTTTTAGGGTAACTTTTGGATTTCTATGTAGTGATTTATTATGTATAATTTTAAATACTTAAATATAATGAACACCCATAGGAATATTTTGGTATGAATGATTTTTAGTTTCATAATGAAATAGTATGCAGATAGTTCTGCGTCATATATGCGAGTTAAAACGTGACTTTGAGAAAGAAGGTGTTTAAAATGTCGGAAAAGATTTGCACGATTTCTGAAACATGGCAGACTGTTCTAAAATCCCTAATTAGTAATTAGCATTGGCATTATATAACACGACAAAAAGTGTGTTGCTTTATTTTCTCCGTGAAGGAGTGAATCATGCTATACGATCCTACTTGTTGTTGGGAGAATGTGGACGTTGATGAATTCCGGTTTTACTTGGAATCGCACACCTCACGCTCGCCCCACGTCTCTAGCACGATCAAGGAATTTTTGCTTGAAAACGGAAGACATTAATTACCTTCAATCCTTTACGTAGGTAATTATACCAAACAGAAACACACAGATTTTATGGATACTTGGAATTTCATCGTTCTATAGTATGAATTCTTACATTACCCAATTATCTTTTAACTTATGTGTGTGAGAGTATTGTTTGCATAAAGATATGTTCCACTGGTGACCTTAAGGCATAAATTGAAATTTGTTTGCATTTCTACAAAAATATAGGTAATTGTAAATAGTAGACATCAAATGCCAACACGAACACAAAGTAACATATGATGGGTGTAACTCACCTGAACTTCTTCCAGGGCAGGCACGATCACACACACTCTCTCGTACGTGTCCATTGCGAGTGCAAAAGTATTTGCAAGTTTTTTCCACTGTGAGAGTCTATGTGTCTATGTGTTTAACATGTATTAACGATAATGGCACTATTATAGCTTTATTGGCATACAAAGCAGAAAAATTCCAAGTAGTATGTGTTGTATACCTTATACTTGCTTCAACTCATCTTTTGGACAAACAAGGCATAAAAAGCCAAACACGTTTTTGTTGAATAGGAAAATAGTAATTGAGGCTTGCAAGGTAAACCTCTCTGTGATACAAATAATATAAATAAGTCATGAGCATTTAGCTAATTAAACATTGTAGTGTATACAATGGCTCTGGTATATATATTGTGGTAAAAGGTTATTAGCCAGTAGATAAATAATTTCTCAGAGAATATACGCTCGAATGACTTTTCAACCTGTTCATTAACTCATATCGAAATACACACAGTTTATATAAGTCCATTCATATACAATAAATATTATACACACAAATACAGAGAGAGAGAGAGAGTCAATTTCATAAGAATACAAAACAAACGGTGAGACTACACAGGTTCTTATGACATGTCGAGGCAGATAATTCTATCATGTAAAATTCATATGTTTGCATTGGGAGCAGATTAAATGTTATACAAAGTAATTCTGATGCTCCACACGGCTTTTGCATTCTATTGTGATCAGTTACTTCACTTTCCTCTATGTACACGACTCTCCTATGAACTACAACACTTACGTTTACATGTGCGCATTATTTCTCCTAATGATATCCTAATACTAATACCTTGTGGAAATTCTCCCCTCCTTTACCATTTACCTTTGGAGTACACAGCGTTATTATCTCAGAATGCCATATTATTCCTATACTTGAACGAGGCTTCATTTCTCATTTGGAGTATTGACTAGCCTTTTACTCCAACCAGACTAAATAAAACCAAGTGAAGTTGTATTTCTATGGTCTCATAACTGCTAGCTTAGCTAGGACATCACTTTTGAATATTCCCAAGTCGATGTTGGCTTGCTTCTGTTTTGCCTTTCATCTCGTTTCAACATTTACAGATTTATGAGTCTTGTGAAACTACTCAGTGTGTGTGTCCTAGCCCTTATATCTGTATTTGTGTATAATGAAACTACTTATATAGTATATCGTGTTTCTGTAATAACTCTCGTCCTCTAACATTGAATTCCGAATACTGAATATCCAATGAGAATGCTATGACATAGTAAAAGTAATAGAGCGAAATGAAATGAAGCAGCCAATTTAAATAGTGATTCCTTTCCTGTTCAAATCATACTTTCATGCCATTCTCCTCTGGTGAAGCTACTAGTTTGTGTATTTGCTCTATTTGTATTCACTAGTACAATTCTAATAATGTGCATGCATAAATAGTAAGTCTACCTTGTATATTTATCTGTGTACGCTTCTGTTTGTGCACAAAGATAGATTACTGTTTCTGGGACATGATACAAGGCAAATAGTTTGAATAAATATATTGCCCAGGAAATACCTACGTTAAACATCAATCTAATCGGGTTCCCCAGCACAGATATTGAGATATTCCAATAACGGAACAAGTTAAAATTGATGAATGCATCAGAGAGCTATGTAAACATTTTTAAGGTGGAAAACACAGAAATTCCTTATGTTGTGGTAGGAAATAACGTTTTGAATGATCTAAACGCGTGCACATCAGTGCAACTGGTCGATATTGCATTTCTACAGTTAAATTAGTGGGAAAATGTTGTTAAGGCACATGCATAGATTGCAGAAGACCAGCATTGATACAGACTACGATACGTTGAGAAATACATCTGCATTGCACTCCCATCTGCATAAAGTTATCAATTTCAAGGGCTGAATTCAAATTTAATTCGCATTGTGAGGGGAACCAGGAGAAAACTCCATGAAGTCGCATATGTACTTGACATGACAAAGATGACATCACAGTATGCCTCTATTTAGTTGTTGCCGAGAGAGAGAGAGAAAGAGAGAGATGCAGTGAGATGAGAGACCGGAAGCCCCAAGGATTACATTTCAGTCAGAGCGTGTAGTCCATTGTAAATAAACGTATAGGTACTGTATATGAATATGTATGGAGTGTAGTGTGTGTATGATGATATCATGATGATCGTCATGTGTAGTGTGTTGTGTGTACAAAGTATATTTAATATTATACAAATCCTGGTTGTCTCTGCACGGGTAATAATGTACTGCTGTCGGTTGTTGCTGCTGCTGCATTCTGTTCTTATCAGGTAAATAAAACATACAGATACGAAAAGGAAGTCGGATACAAAACAAATGGATATTAATGGCATCTCGTCTACTTTGGTCTCGTTTCGCTAGGTTTGAAGTTTACTTTCGTTTTTGCTGAAAGACTTCTGCATCTCTATCCCTCCTCCAATCCCAACAATACAAAACTACTACAACCATAATACTATACGCTGTAGTAGAAACGATGTAACGCTCAAACACAAAGACTGATTACGTAGAGCAAAGGCCGTCGTCGCGTACCATTGCGGTAGCTTTTCGGTTTGCTTATACTACTATAATATGTGTATACTTTTACTTTGTATAGAATGCACTTATACTACGAGTTTCATATATATAGGTATGCGTATTATTATGTTATGTGTGTATGTGCTTGTTTCGTTGGTGGAAAAACATTTTCGTCCCGATATCCTAGCTACATCAAATGTGTGTCGATGTAATGACCCCGGTGGGGATGTTGACAATAAACAATACAATACAATTTCCCGATGAATATATAAAAAAATTCCCCATTTCATGGTCACAAATTTCAATACCAAAAATGTAAAAATGCAAAACTAGCAAATTCTTTTTTTCGATTTTTCAAATTTTCCCCATCAGATCCCGGTAGCGACTTTACAAGACTCACATCAGCTAAAAGGATTTTTGCCTAACCTAACCAACTGAAATAATACTAGTTTTTCATGTTTAGCAATTGATAATGTGATCAGAACATGGAACATCTGTAATTAATAACCATAATATTATGTTAAATATGTGATTTTGTTCTGTAATTATTACAAAAGGGACAACATCTACACATTATGCCATTGTCAGTACTGGAACCGGTTAAAGCCGGAGCTGGAGTGTTTAAACGATTGTATGGCTTACAATAATTATAGATTGTATGTAAAATTGAGGTTTATCTTTATATGAATGTATAAGACGAGTACATTTGCAGAAATGTTATAAAACAAGGCAGATTCATCTCATAAACGCTTGCCAATGCTTAAACATTGTCAAAATAATCGTTTCCTACATTTTTTACGAATATTTAAACCAGTTTCATCAGATCTGTAAAATCTATTTTAATGAAAATGTAAATTTGTTTTGTAGTTATTACAAAAGTGGCAGCAACAACACACAGATAGGTTTTGTATTTTAATATAATATACTAATTTTTATGTGACATGACACATGAGGCAGATTTTGCCACTAAGATGGACTGCAGTAGGAATCGAACGTATAAAAGTTTCCAATTGCTATAATAATTCATACATACGAAATAAGCCTCATCGAATTTCAAATTTGAAGTAGGAGTGTACTCATGTTAAGGTGGCTGGTGAAACGGAAAGTTTTGTCCCGAGTTTTTTTCACCAGCGGATTGTGTATATGTTACATATGTGGATTGTCATTATTGTTATTGTTATACTTTATGTTATAAGGTCTGTAATAGAAAGAATATATTTATACTATACTGTGGGAGAGTATTATATTTTATTTTCTATGTAATATGATACTATACATAATATGTGTGTAAGCTTGAGAGTTTGAAGAGATAGAGTTGAAGAGGAACAAGAGGATGAGTTTGTGATTATAAAATTGTGATTGTATGACTCCGTGGTTTATATGGAGCGTTCTTATCAGATGAGCAGCTCCGAAGTGACTGGAAGGATTGAAGAGTCTCCAAGGGAAAAATATTCTCCACTGTGGTAATTTTAATCGGATGTGGATTGTGATGTGAGCTGTATGAATGAGTGCGTGTGTCTCCATTCTTCCCTAATCTGTTTGTGTGTTCTTCTGTGTCGAGTCACTACAATCCTCTTCCCTGTATCTTCCATTGTACTAGTCTCACTCAACTATCTTACTGTATCAGCAGGACCACTGTGGACCACAAGGTTTAGCTGACATCGCTCCACATGATGCATTACATTTACTACAACATGCCTCCTCATCTTTCCATATTTTATTATTTTCTATACAAGTTTACTGTGTAGTCGGCTACATGAGAATTGCACACACAACCGAACTCAATTCATTTACAGCTTGAATGGTTATCTACTATTTATGTGCAGGTTTTCACACGTGTTGACATAGATTTCCTTTGTGGTGTATCTATTTATAATCTCTGTTGCTTTTGGACGTAATCGAAAAGCAAATAATAATGTAGTACTACCTTGTATAACATTTTTCGGTAGGGAAGTCCCATCTGATTTGTTTGACGGCTTAGATATATACTAAAGCATTTTTTGTGTGTATATTTATGTTTGGGAATTACAGATATTCAAGCAGGGCTTTTGTATAAATTATTGTTATGTATTATTTGTGTGGGAAAGTAGTAAAGTATTGGATATTTGTGTTAGTGGAAAGTTTATGGGCAATTAAAGTGGAAAGTTTTTCATTTATAAAGGTGCTTAACTAAATAAATTATGATTTGGAGAAGCATAGGAGAAAGTTGCACTTTCTCCCTGCATAATTTCTGCATGCATGAAGTTTCAATTTAAGTATTCGAGGCAGAGAGAGAGAGAGACTTACATATAATGCAATTAGTCCCTGTCATTGGTACACACAGTTCCAAAGTTTCTTAAGTAGCAAGTCTGTGTGGTGTCTGAACAATGCAAACAGTGTGAATGGAGTGTGCGGGGTAAAAGATGAAGTAAATGTAACTGGGAGGTGCGAGTACTGTTACTAAGTACTTTAGATACTTTAGATGATGCCCTTTTTAATGCAGAACACTACATTTAGATTCTTGACCTAGTAAAGTTTCCCGAAAATTACGTCGTTGAATTATTTAGTAATTAACACCAATGGGAGCGTGTAGTATAGAGAAGTAAATATTTACCTACACATACCAAGACTACTATTTCATGCTTTTGCCCAAGGTGCAATTTTTAGTTGCTTCAAGTCATAATTTCCTAATAAATTGCCCAGACGATTAGATTATAACAATTCATTACCCTTTCCATCGTAATTTACTTTCTCCCTGCACAAGCGACATTAAATTATTCTAGTTTTAAACTGGCACAATTGTAAAAAATCTCTCTCTCTCTATTTTCTGACTACACAACCAAAACCTCCCTGTATGCATACATACACAGATACGTGTATGTGTTTAGTATACATGTACATATGTATATATAGACTGATTCAAACATTAAGTACTTTATTATACCGAGGAATTCGAAAATGTTATGTTACACTCAAAGAAGACAGAGGCTGGCAAGGCCGGGCAAAGCATGTGAAAGAAATAAACGTAGCTACAGCTACACATCTGCTCTGAGCAAAGTCCATTCATGACCGCCTTTTCAAATGAAACCAGAAGAGCAGAGAGAATACACAAATTGCAAAAGTTTGTGGTTGTGCCTCATTACGCAAATGGTTTCATCTGCTTTTCTCCACTTCTTCTCTCCAAATATATTTTACATGTACTGAAAAACTATGTCATATACCCAAAACACTTATTTCGCCCTTAGTACAGATACATCCTCCAGATAGGTATATCTCCCACATACAAACAAAGGTAGTATATAGAGTATATGAAATACCCTTTACACTGTAGGTCCATCACGGTTATCTTTTTACTACTTACAACCTCCCTGTGTATGTATATTATAAAAGTAGTCGTAAGTTGCAATGGCAGTATCCATTTCACTCGCATGCACATAGAAATAGACCTACTGTCTACTTTCACCTATCTAGACAAGTGCCGAGAAAGAAAACGAGATCGTCCAAGTAAATGAGAGAGAGAGAGAGAGAGAGAGAGAGAGAGAGAGAGGAAAGCAAAGCAATGCACCGGCAATGATGGCAGTAGTATAGAGACACATACAAAATATATATAAAGTGTAGTAGTAGCTGATGCACATATATTCCTTGTCTTATACAAGAACACAACAGTTTTACACTGCACCGTGTATATAAAGACATACCTTTGCCTTGGCTGCGACCATTTAACTGATATTTGGCGTTTTAGTAAGAATTGTATCATTGAAACTGTAAGTGCTATAATATATAGCCGTGGCACAGACAAACTCTAACAGCTGGAGGCAATATATACTACTACTATTTAAAGGAGTATGTGTGGTGGTTGCTACCACCCCACAAGATTCCAGAAACAGAGCGGCAGGCGTGAGATATAGGTACCTGCTACATTAAACTACTTTCTTCCTGTATAGAGGTACAACATAATGGTACATAGTATACCTATATATAGGGAATTCCTCTTAATGTGTACAGATACCAGAGATATAGGTAGTACTATGTATTACTGAATTATACACGTATCCTTTAGTGGTAGTGGCAGTGTGGCAATAGAAAGTAAAATTTAGGAGTTTACCAGTAAAAGGAGGTAATGGTAATATCTTGCCGAGTTGACTTGACTTGTACTTCTTTGCAGTAGTGGTGGTGGTGGTGGAGGTAGTGCCTTTAGTGAAAATAGAAAACATGAAGTGGCTACTTTACTCTTAGCGTTCTACTTACTTCTACTTCTTCTTCACCGTGCCCTCCACTCCTACCAATATTATAACAGTCCCAGCCATACAGAACACCAAAGTAAACCAAATCACCTTTGTACTACGAACTTAAGTTCTTTTCTACCGTGCACCGTCTACACTGTCTCCTTGTACTGTGTCTCTCTTTCTGTCTATGTACATTTAACCACTACTCTGTGTACTTTCTTATATACCTAAGTAAGCAAGCACTGGTAAAAGCAAAAAGAGTTGCTTTGTGTGCAGGAAAGTGTACCAGGTAGGATTTTCTAGCTCACCTCGCCAGTCTACTATGTAAGGTTAGGTACTTATAAGTAGGTAGCTACGGAAATGAAAAGTAAAGCTTGTAGAGGAATATATAGGTAAGATAGAACGAACATTGACTGTTGTGAGAGAGATGGAGAGTCAGAGACCAAAACAAGCAAGTCAGCTTTGATATTTCTTAAGGAAGAAATTCTGTGGCAAATACAGTTGTGTGTAAAGTGTAGTACAATGCAATGTAGTTAGTTGTACATTACGAGAAGGATATATTTATAGTGATGGTGGTGGTCTGGTCTCTGGTCTGTCTAAGAGAGAGGAGTGTGTATTATGTTAGTGGAAGAAGGAGAAGAGTTGGTTTTGCCAGTAGCACAGTGTGAAGGTTGGTGAGAGTGTGTGAAGGAGTTTTGAAGTCAATTTTCTGTGAAAATGTTGCCGACCTTTCACAGGAAACCAAGTTTATTTTCTTTCCTTCGCTGAGTTGATTTCACCGTTCGGTCTTATGTACTTCACCTTCTTTTCTTCCGCTCAACTCTCAAGTCAATTCGCTACAGAGTGCTACAGCTACACTATACAACTGCTCCTATAGTAGATATATTCCATGGTAGGAGTTTTTATAGTGGTAAATGTCTTTTACCTGTATAAAGAAATACTCTGGGTATTTTCTACAGTATTTATATTTCTGTCTCTGTAGGTTTTCTGCATTAATGCTGGGGTTGGTAGTACAACAACTACTACAACAGTCTTTCTCTTCTTTAACTTATGCCAGGGCCAATTTTACGGGCAGTATGTAGGACTTTAGCCATGTGGCTTCCGTAAATGCATAAAACGTAAAAGACTTTCTCTCTGCTACTACATGCCCTTTTCCAAGCGTAAAAAACTTGTAAAATCACAAGGAGCGTGGTGTTCTTGGCTTATATACATTTTGAGACTGTTGCTTGCATTAAATTTAGTTTTCTTATTGTGAAGCTTATACTGATAATGTAATAATATTTTATTCCCAATCTACCTGCATGGCTACATTCTGCAGTGTAGTATTTATTTTGCAAATGTTGTGTTTCGGATCTCCTCTAAGGAAAATTCCATAATTTCTCTTGGCTTAAAGCTGAAGAAACTATTACATGTACCATATCAGTTTAAAAGTGTCTGGTACATGTATATATAGGTATACTATATACATGTTATGTTTGTGGTGGTATATTTACATACAGTTATAAATACGGTATAGGTTTATTGAAAGTGTGAGTTCATTTATTTGTGGGGCAAAAGTGGAAGTTGTGTGATGTTGGTGCACTATTACTACTACAACTGGTTCTATACAGAAAAGGTTCGATGCTTACTTACTTAGCCACACTAATGCGTACTTCCTCTAGAATACAATCAGACGGTTTGACCTCTCCTCTAATATACACAAGTCGAAACGAGAAATGCAGTTCTTTGCACGCGATTTCTCTTCAGCTCTCTGAGTAAGTGCAAACTCTTTCTTCTTTTGTTGTTTGTGGAGACTACTCTAACTGGAACAAGGAATAATGCCTACATTTGATATAAACTATTTTATCCTGTGTAAAAATATACTTCCTCCTATACTACAATCATATGTAGATATATAGAGATATATGAAGTATATAGAATGATTGGAATGTGTATAAAAGAAGTAGGTATGCTTAGAATAAACTATGAACTTTTCTTTCAGACAAGGAATATAATTGCTTTGTAATGGTAAACCGGGTAGTTTTAAGGAATTTCCCAGTAAAGTAATGCTATACCTACGTATAAACTATAAAGTAAGTATACTAAAATGATTTGACTTTTGATATCGTGTACCTACCCACGTCAGTGTTCTTTTAGTACATAATGGTTTAAGAGCATTGCAAACATAATACTTATATTTCTAGCACTACTACTATATAATACAAAAAGCAAACAACTAATAGTAGGAAACTGCAATAATGGCTTCGTTATTATTTTGGGTTGTTCTTATATTACTACTACTACTAAAACCAGGTTGATATTATTATTACAAAGTACACAATGTGAACGAACACTAATGTTTCGTTTTTAATTAACTTTTTGGAAACGTATACATAAAAGCGTTTATGAGCGGTTAGTGTTATTGCTAGTAATATTATAGTAGTAGCAACTGACAGAGAATCAATTGTAAAAAGAGTATATAATATAGTCAAAGAATATATGGAGTGTGCATAGTAAATGTATAAGTGTTTGTAGTATTTTTATGTTACAAAGAGTACTAATTTAGTGAAAGCACCTCCTTTGTAGTCATTATTGGATTACGAATGAAAGAATGGCTGTTGTGTGTGTGTTCTTCTAAATATGGCCCACGCATTATTATGTATAGCTATGTATAAACGAATGCATTGTGAAATGATGATGGTTTTGCACGTAATTCATGAGGGAGGACGACATAGACATGATGATGATGGAGGAATTTCGCCATTGTGATGCTAATACTGTCTTTATCTGATTTTGTAACAGGGTCGTGAACTTCGTCACAATGCTTCACAAAGAGTGATCATGAGTAACACAAGACTCGTGCTGCAGAAGATTACCAGACACCATGCTGGCAACTATACGTGTACAGCTCTAAACGCTGAAGGGTCTTCTCAAAGTAATGTTGTTGCGCTTCGTGTCAAGTGTAAGTGAACAGATTTCAGACTTCTACCATGTACTTAGTTCCGTACCTGCCCAACCATTTATATACAACTTATGACTATAACTACTATGATTAGGCATTAGCAGATTTTATTTATGGTGGGCATTGTACACGCATTAGTGTGTACCTAAGGTGAATGGTCTCTGTCTAAATTCATAACTACTACTGCAGTATAAAAATTCTTAAAAGTTTCTCATGGGAATGGGCAATGTTATTATATGTAGGTGTATTAGGTATGATTGTGTATAGGGAAGGAGTTATTATAATGTACTTTGAGTTTAGGTTGAAGTGCTATATTAGCTTTTGGCAAATTGTGAATTCCTACATATAGGGATGTACACACAACAACCGGAACCGCAGATTACTTTAGGAATTTTAGAGGAATGTAATTATTTTTCTTATTGTGTTACATATTTTTGTTGCTTCTGAATATATTCTCCCTCTGGTAACGTAGCAGTAATGACTCTAAAAAGAAAAACATGTTCATAAATAGTAAATTATACGAGTGTCCGTTTTCTATTTTACAATGGTGGGATGAAATGAGTACGTTTTTACAAAGGATTCTTGGAATGTATATGTAGTAGGTACTCTAGGTACTATTCTTAGCTGAATGAAGGTAGCTCAAAATCCCAATGTTGTTTTAAGTTTCAAAGTGTGTGGAAATTATCACTAAATCCTATTGAAATACTTGAATCAGATTATAAAAAGTAATAAAAATTCGAGAATTGATTACAGAGAGGTCTTTAACTCAACATTGTGGTATTGCTAAAGGTTATCACCTCATTCCTGTCTGTAGTGTAAACTCTGACCTCTGAATTCCATTTTGTTCTGTAAATAACATGGTTGGTGACAGATTATCTCTAGGGATTTTGAAAGAGAATTTATTGTGCAGAAAATATTTATTTCATCGACGTCAATAATATTAATAGTATCACTTACGTATTAGTGTTTATCACAATTCAAGAAATCGGACATCTGTATTCTGTATATAAAACGATGTGTTTTTAATTTTGTTTTGGCTATTGATACAATTTTTTCCATTATTGTTGAACAACGAATCTGTAGATATTTAAGTGTAAGCAAAATCATAATCTTTGATGCAAAAATATGAGCGAGTGTTTAGCAATAATATTAGCAAGCGAGTTACAAAATGAAACCACATTGTACAGTTAATTAGCATCAGCAATCATAAATATAGGGCGCATTGCAACACACACCGGAAACTAAATTAGATAATATGCATGCAATATTGGCAATCTTATATTGGTACAGTTTTTACATGAATGTTCACAAATCACAAATACTGGTGTATAAAAGAGTAAAAACGAGGGTTGCAGATGAAGCTGGAGTGTTCACTAGAAATTATGTCAATACTATGTATTGTTGATAAAAAGTTGTGTGAAGAAAGTCAAGTGAAAGTTTGAGTGGTGGAAGGGACGGAAATGATCATAAAGAGATGCTATTGCTCAGTTCTTATCACACGTCAAAATTTTCATCTGGCTGTCACCCGATTTCTTTTTAGGTAATCTCAACGTATCTCTTGCTGAAAAAGAAAAAGGAACGTCGGATTTCTCCTTTTTCTCACTTAGCCTCCCATCCTCTGACTTATATTCCCTCGGATCGTGTAAGCCAAAAAAGATGGCAAAGCGAAAAACAGAAAGAGGCAGTGTAGAACATACACATTTATATATACTTTCCAAGCTGATTTGATGTAAGTTAAGTTGAGAAAAAGACGGAGCAGTGCAAAGCACAGCACAAGATGAGAAAGAAAGTGAGGTAAAGAAAGTAAAGCAAAAGCAAGGCAAAGCTAAGCATAGCCAAAAAAGAGTTTCAACAGAAAATCCGTGTCCGCATCATTACCTTGCCTTGCTTTGGCTCGGTAAACCATTTCTATATTGTGTAAAGTATATTCTACCATATATAGATATTTCTCCAAGTACCTACTCCTCGCAATGTGGTAGTAGTAGTAGTAACTTACACACAGATACAAGAAGAAGAAGAGGAGGAAGAGAGAAAGAGCAGCCTATGTGGAATCCGTATCGATCAGCCCATTACTTTAAGGAGAATAGACGATGCAATGCAATGTCGAAGTGAAGTGTAGTGTACAAAACTAGTTCTTGGCTCATATATCTTTATCTAGCATAACACGGGAATATCGGATGAGGTACGACCAACGTAAAGTAAAGACGAGAGCTCTTCTTCTTCTTTCTCCGTCTCTCTCTCTCTCTCTCTCTTCTCGCACCCTTTACACTAACTATGTGCTTTCAGCTACGTTATGTTATGTAACGACCGTCGTGGTGGTGTTCGTAGCCAATACCAATGTTCCACCACGACTACTACCACCACCACCACCACCACCACCACCACCTTTCTTTACTCTTCTACTACTATTACCATCACCTACCATATAGAATACACACACGTATGTGTTACCCTATGTAACGTATAGGTATACGGTATAGGTTTGACCTGTGTATGATCATGTGTATGGTATTTTATATTATTATATTATACTATTAGAATGTGGAGGAATGTACCGGAGGTATAAGTAGTGGAAGATTTCCTGTGTAATGTATGTGAGAAGGATTCTTATATAATATTATTGAGAGAGAGACGAGTCTTGAGACACAAATACTGTTAGTTGGTTGGCTGCTCCTTTAGTTTTAGCAGTAAGTTGTGCATGGGATGGCGTATGCCAATGTCTACATTGTAAATCATTTTTCACCAGCACATAGTTCCAATCAGAGCTGAATAATGGCCGTTCGAAGGCTATAATTGGGAAGACTCCCAACTACCCTACAACCTTTCCTTTCGTTACCTAATATAAAAACAGAGACGATCGAGACGCTTTTGATTTGCAGGGAAGTCTATACAGTCTAGGCTTTATGGGCTTCGAAAATTATTACTTGACTATGTTGTTTACGTAACACTAATGTGACAGTCTCCCAATAATATATTCGCTCTGATTCCATTCCTTCATCCGATTCTCTCGTGGAAACAAATGTTTTCGCGAATAATTCTATAGACCACTTTCATACTTACAATTACAATGCGTTTTTTTGTATTATACTTTCGCGTTTCGTCTTTTCATAGCTTCATGTTGTACTGATGCAGTCACAGCATTGTCGGAAGGAGGAAGCAACTACAAGACACCTGCATAGTTATTCAGTTAACATAATTCTGATTGTGATTCAAAATGTATAATAGGAATTCAAGCAATTATCGAATTGTTGACTGAAATACTAAACCAATTAAATTTTTGCTTATATAAAAATGAATAGTGATGCAAAATCCATCTGTAAATCTGTGTACTATAGAAATTATGGTTGCGAAGATTCATAAATTAATAGGCATTCAAGCAATTATCGGATTACTACTGTATTAGGTACTACTACAAGTAAAATAATTTTTGTCCTTTACGAAGTCTTTTGTTTAGCATTTTGGACTTAAGACATGATGACCATGATATTATTGTTTGTATTTCTGTTGTTGTTGTTTAGAAACTTTTTATTGGGTAAGCTGAGTAGTGGAAGGTTGTGGAATGTTGTAAGATGACATAAAGCTTGGTATTCTTGTAGAAGAATGGTGTTTACTACGTAGAAGAAGTGTAGAAGAAGTTAAGAAAGTGAAGAAGGGTATTTATATGAAGTTGGGTGGGTAATTTGATATTTCTGTGTTTGTTTGTTATTGGAAACGAATTTTTGGCTTGTTCAGATGTGCCAACGTGCAAATCCAACACGGAAGAATTGATCGGTGCCATGAGACACGAGACGGTGACAGTTATGTGCGAAATGGCCTCGGATCCACCAAGTGTTCAGTTCCATTGGACTTTCAACAATTCGGGTGTTGAAGTGATGCACGTGCCGCAGTCTCGCTATACTTCCAAAGGAACTCTCAGTTGGCTCAATTACACTCCGGTCACTGAGATGGACTACGGCACTTTGGCTTGTTGGGGCTCCAACAAAATCGGCAAGGGATTTGATGGTCCTTGTCTCTTCCAAATTGTCTCAGCAGGAAGACCCTTTCCTCCGAAAAATTGCTCCGTCTTTAACCAAACTGCAGACTCACTAAACCTTGTCTGCATTGAAGGTTTTAATGGTGGCTTGCCTCAACATTTTGTCCTCGAAGTCGTCGACTACCATGCCAAAAAGATCAAGCTCAATGCTTCCTCAAAGGTAAAGAAAACACAATCATCATATTTCTCTCCATTTTTTAACTTAACCCATTTTTTTACATTTTCCATCCATCATGGACCATTTTGATAATCACATTGTTATTTTCCTCAATGTAAATAACCAAAATACTGCGGTGTATTTACGTTTATGGGAGAACAATGCAAAGTGACAATCACCTACATAAATACTGCAGCGAAATTTTGTTTTAGACAAAAATGCAAATTGCTTTTGATATTTTCTTTTGTGTTTACCTCCACCAATGTATAGTTCCCATGTCCCATTGTATTGTATTGTAATAATATGTCTAAAGGAAATTGCTTGGACATAAATACATCGTACTATGCCTATGTACAAAATGTACATAGATCGGCATTGTTTGTTTAGAATATTCCTGCCCATTTCCCTTGATGTTTTCCTATTTCCATTGTTTTCAATGGACACTTTTGCATGAAACATGTAAAACGATACAGAGATAGTGTGCAATCCATTTTGAGAATGGTTGTGACTGTGAGAGACACTCTTCTGTAATGCTTGTCCTTCATAACATTATACGTACCTGTATCAGAACAGAATGACAGTGAAAGTCGAAATTGTCCGAATTCTAGTTTCCCAATTTTGGTTGTGTGTGCGAGTTTTGCGTAAAACTACGGTTGTGTACAAAATGACCTCGTTTGTTTCAGATGCCCGTATTTTCAGTTGAGGGTATGGAGCCTGGAGTTCTGTTTCATTTCAATATCTACGCTGTCAATTCCAAAGGTCGATCTGATCCTTTCCATTTAGATGGTATTACGTTTCGTGGGGCTGCCGAGCTACGAGGTAAAATCCTTCTTTCCTATTAAGTACCATTATATAATAAACCTACTTAAAGTGTATAGGAAACAGTAAAGCTTAGATAGAAGACAGGTATCTCACCTCGTTAACTTATTTGTATTTACTAAGCGCAGAATTTTGCTAAATTATCTTAAAAGAGAGTCGTTCTCGTGTAAAACCCATAGCTAGCTTATAAATATTTCCTTTTGATGATACTGCCCCGAATCATGTCACAAGGAGATGATAATTCTTAAAACAAATATTTTGTGTCAGTTTGAAGATTTTTAGTGTCTGTTTTAAGAATTTCCAATATCACAATTTTTATTAAACTTAGGTCTGTTGGGGTTCTTACCTTTCTGGCAATTTCACATGCACAGTAATGATAAGCTAAATTAAATTTTGGCACAGAATTCCGTATACAGCTCAATTTTGTGCATTTACATTTGCCTTAAATTTTTTACCTTAAAAAAATTATAGTTTTAGCTTACTGAAGTCCAAAAGTAGAAAACATGACGTAAACGCTGCTACTGTGAGCGTGTAGTTTCATGAATGCGTTGAAGAAATTTTGAGCTGTATAGGAATTTTAGAAAATTATGTATATAGAAAATGAATGGATTGAAATGTGATGACAAGGTTGTAACTCTGAATGACACATGTTAAGGCTGTTGGTTTTGTTTTGTTTGTCGATGTGGTTTGGTTTGGATTGTTGGGTGCTGTCAACTTGGATTCTCTGTGGGTGTTGTCAACTTGGACGGGAATGTTTTTTATTCTGGTGCTGTCGTTCATGTGTCCACACGCACCACTCGGACATTCAGCAGGTACCACAAGCCCTGGAGAGATGAATCCTCTGTTTGCTATTCTAGTCGGTTGCACAGTTGTACTCATAATCTTCTTGGCTGTGACCATTATTGCCATTTGGAAACGATCAAGAAGGAAAAAGCCACCCGTAGTCCGAGCGTTCAAAAGGGACAATGAAAATACCTTCCAGTCTGCTGAAGATACCCTCACCAAAATTGATCAGAATAGCCTCGAAGATATTGGCAATCCTGACGTCATACCAAACAAAAATGGTAAGCCTCATCTCTTCCCTCTTTTTACGCTTTCACAATCATACACTACACACTCTATTATTCTATAGCACTTAGAAATAAAAATAAGTTACCAAACACAACACGTAACGCACCTATGTGATATTTCTCTTTTATTATAAAGCTTCTTTGGCAATTCTGTTTTTGTCTCGTCATCTTTTGTGTAAAACAAGCTCTTTAACCATTGTAGTCCTTGTGTATTGACCAAACTACGTATATCTACTAGTTTTTCCTTTGTGGCTAGTTTTTGTGTTGTTTTCTGCCTGTTATTATTGTTTATTCACCTGCGGTGGAGTAGAATTGTATGGATACTAACAATAAACTTTTATAATTACTAACAAAATGTTTAGTATCCCAATTAAGAGAGTATATAACATTACCCGAGTCTATTAAAACTACTAATAATATTAATCATTAATGAGCTTGTATATTTGCTATATGGGATGGTCTTCCCTGTATAGTCGTGAAAAAACAAGTATCTGTATAACATGCTAGAAGTCAAAAACCAATTAGTCATGGATAAAGTGGAATTGGACTGATATGAAATAATTAGCATGTTAAATTAATTTTCATTTGAGTATAAAGCTACTTTAGTTAAGTAGGTATAGGTTTTATGAGGGAAGTGCTCGTGAAATGAAATAGCTCGTGGATATTATTGGCATAATATGGAAGGAGACCGAATGGAAAGGGGCAATTAGATCAGCTTTGGAGTTTTGGAGCAATAGAAATGGAATTGAACGTTCTATGTGTGTGTGTGTGTGTGGCCGTAGGTAGTTTGCTCATTAGTGAGTGAAACACCTATAGCCAGAGAGGAAGTCAAATCAAAGGGATTTCTTTCATTCAGCTGGCATTTCCAGTTTCCACGATGAAAGTGGCGGAAGTATAGCCATTTGCCAGACTTGAGCCACTTTTAACTTTTAACCTAATTGCTTGCACGTTTTTTTCCTACGCAGCGCTCGCAGTGCAGCCGTAAGCCAAAGAAAAATGAGAGAGTCGATTGAAGAAGAAAAGGTTTACTAGATTTGTAATGTGATTAGGGATTATATGTTGTAGTGTAGTAGTCGTATACGCGTTTCCCTGTGTATAAATCTGTATATAATACTTGATAGGCATTAGAAACTGAAGGGTCAATGAATCTTCTCTCTTTCTTTCAAGAGCTTATATATACGTTTGTATATATAGATTGGCTGCTTTTATTTAGACTCCATTGTCAGTATAGTCTTTCCAAGTCAGAGCAGCTATGGGTTTTTTGTCGATTGTCCGTAACATTTCAAAGTTAATACCAGTACGAATTGATAGCCAAAATCGACTTAGTACTTACTTGGTCTGCTAAAGGAAACTTAGCGCGTAAAATCTGTAGGTTGCATGGCTTTACTACTAGTCCCGTCAAACACTAATACTATACGTACCCGTAGCTAAGTGAAATCAAGTCTTTTGCATTGATTTGCTACGCTTAGCTTCAGTCAGAAGAAAATTTGCTTTCGTTGATATTACCACACTGCTGTGTATGTACCAGGCTATAATATAATGTGTGGGATATCATATTATCATCATAGACTTGAATAATATATAAAGCAAAGAAAGATTTTTCCGCTTAACTATATTCTCTACCACTTCTCGTATTGCTCTGGTGTGTCTGCCTTATTACGTAAGTATGCTGCTGCTGCTACTACTGCTGTTCTGGGAAAGCGAGCTGTTTATTTAACCGTAAAAATCGCAGACAGTTGTATGTTCTTGTGTGCCGTGTGATAATAAGCTATCTGATCGATCGATATTTTACTTTCACTTTATTTTACTCCGTTTCCACCCTATCTAGTAATTCAAGATGCGTGTTCTTCACAGCTTAGCCAAGGTATTTTTATATTTTGCATTTATATATATATTTATACTCTATATATCGTAATTTTACCATATACGAGGCTCCTGGCTTACTTAGATACGCTACAGTATATGTGTATGTACATAATAGTAATAAAATAATCTGCGGGTTATATATACGGGGAGGGAATAAACCAGGATCAGACGAAATAGATGTATGGTATAAGTAAGTACACATTTGAAATGAAGAAGCAGGCGACAAATTTTTTTTGGAATGATAAGGCAAGACACAGCATGGATGGGAAAGGCATATAGAGAGCCATGGTGAGAGACACGTTGAGAAAATGTAAAAATATTTTTGTGGTGGAAAAGGACAGAGAAAATTGATGGATGTAGATGTATCTTTGTGAAGGAGCACCCTTCTTCCTTGTGGAAGCCGACGGCATCCGATCTCTTGAGTTAATTTAGTTTACATAAGAAACTTAGGGAAGTTCAGTCATTCTTTAGTTTTCCTGGGTTTGAGTTACATACAGAAACAGGAGCAGAGACCTTTTCGAGGGTTAAGTCTATTTTAACCGTGGATTTCCTTTGTTTTCTCTGATTCCTCTTTTCTCTTCTGTCTGATTGATTAAGTAGTGCAAAGGAAAGAAAGGAGGGGACGGAAAGGATAAAATTGTGGATAGAACAGTCTCAGCTCCTAGTTGCTAAGTAAGAGAAACCAAACAAGAATAAGTACAGAAAGAAAAGCAGAAGAAGGAGAGAGGGGATGTCTCATCCAGGAATCTTTAGCTCAGTGCTAATACACTCAATATATCTTACACAAGGGATTCTAGACAAGGGGTGTCATTACAAAATACGAAGATGTACAGCCAAATTATAAGAGTGGTACAAATGAAGATGACGATGCTATAGACAGCCAAATATCTATTAAACACATCCTTCGATTCAATAGCGCAACCTTGCATGGTTCACTTCGATAAGAAACGGGAATCCTTATGAATCAGCAATTGCTATTCTGCTCCTTGAAAACTTTTCCAAGTAGAAATTGCATAGTGCATGGAAGTTATTGTTAACTGAGGATTTCAATGCGAAATTCATATCCTTAGCCTGCAGTTGTTTTTAATATTGATGAGGTGATTGTATTCACACTGAGGAAATTGTAATGAACCTTAATTCCTCGGTACTAAAGAAAACTATAATGCAAATGCAAATATGCAATTGTATAGGTTTGGCATGGCTTGGTGTGTTGTAAATGGGGTTGTGGTGGCCTTGGCTTGGGAAATGCAATTTGTACAAAAATGTTAATTTAATTATTTAATTATACTTACAGATAGTAAGAGTTATATAGCTAAAAAGACAATAGGAATTATATGAGTGCAATATTAATATAGATATAGATCGCTGTGTGCTTTAAAGTTGTATATGGAATATGGGTAGACTTAAATTAGTGTAATTGTAAGTGCAATGTAATTTTGCTTTGCTGCATGACGAGAATTGTTCTATTCTATTACTTGGGTGCTTTGTGTGCAAGTAATTCAAAAGGGAGCCAGGGCAGGGCCCAAGGAGGGTACTAATTTTATTATTTAACACGAAAATGTCTCTTATTCTGTGTCGCATTCTTGAACTACCACTACATCGTTTCTTCATTTGCATTTTCTGTGTGAATCTGAACTTTCTCCGTTTTCTTATCTGGGATTTTTCTTGGGTGCCTTACAGAGCGTTCAGGTGGTCTTCGAGGTTTCATCCGAATTCACAAAACTCCTCCAGCGCGCCGAAGAAAAAAGGACCTTGAGGTTAAAAACAATGGGGAGACGGTTGCTTTAGCTCTGGCTGAATCGCAGGTAATTAATTATCTCTCCTTTCATCTCATATCTCTTGCACTCTTCAGTTTTCTCTCCTCTCATCTTTTATACCATCATCATGGTACTATTAATAACGGGAACACTTTGCACTTCTGCGTATTCGGTTTTTTCATGCAATTTTACTCCTATATTACGATTCTACGACTACCATTACTATCTCCGCTCACAATTTCCTAACATGGGCGCATTATCAGGAGTGCTTCTGATATATTTGTTATCGGAGTGAGCTCTGCTATATTTATGTTCTGCCGTCAATTCACTAAAGAGCATCAAGACAGACTGTCTTAAATCCAAACATGCTTTGATAAATCAAAAATGATAAAGAATTGCTTAGGTATATAGTTGAGATTGAGACCACGTCCTTTGTTTTATGCAAGATGGTACAATGTAACATGTAGCAAAATAATTATTACACACTTGGATGCTAATGCAAAGCACTGATCCCGATGATTAGTGTCTCACCCACTGATAAATTACTCTTTGATCTGCCGAAAATGTCAAATATGAACAACATAGGTTTTCAACATAAACATTATTCTATATGGGTACAATAGTATTATATACAATTATATATTCTATAGGTGTCCGTACAATTACATAGTAAAGGTATCTTGTTTTTAACCTAATTCTTTATAGATGCTTGTGTAGGTAACGTTAATACCAAAAGAATCAATTAGAAGTGCTTCTATTCTTACGAACACTTCCCTGACATAAAAGACTAAATTATTAGGGGAAATCTTTATTAAGTAATTCGACCGATTTCAACACATTACAAAATCATTTTGCAAGATATATGAAATTGTATTAGTTACAATTTTATTAGATTTTGCGTGAACCTGCAATTGATTAGTAAACCTAAACTGAAACTGAAAACACAAAAACTGAACGCACAATAAAGTTGCAAAATTTTCGTCACGAATGTACTGGACTCATTTCCACCTATAATTGTCTTTAAAGAGTACCTACCTAACTGAAAATATTACTTTCTTCTTCTTTAGTCATTTAACAACGAACTCATCAAAATTCGTTAAAAAATCACGATTGTATAACAAAGCGGAGAAATAATGCCGAAAAACGCATGTAGTAAAAGAGTTGCAGCAAACTATTTTGATTGACAGAATATATTTTTGATGCGCTAAGACTTTTTTACTCCACCATACACACTGCTTCCTATAATTGCAACATTTTGTTTCATTCTCAAATATAAGTGAGATAATACCCGTTTGTAAAACACTTGATGACGAAATAAAAGTTAATTATTTGTAGCCTGTTTTAATTTGATTTAAAATTGTGACACGTTGTTCGTTGATGTTGAAGGATATGGATGGGTATATGAGATTTTGGACATTTGTTGAATATTTTATTTTTGAATTAACAGGAGGAGCCACAAAGAAATCATAATCACAAAATACTCTCGTCCTCAGCTCATCACAACGCAGCCCCAAGGGAAAGTCGTATTTGATCTTCTCTGATCAGACTGTCAAGAGTAATTAATTTGCTACTAACCTGTAAGGTGAATAAAATTTTGATGTATATTGAATGTACTGTACACAGCTTCCGAAATACGAGAGCACTCCTGAACATTTTATAACCAAACGAGACGAGCAACCGTTTCTTTTTGTATACCACACGTTTTATTCATTCTGCTTTGTTGTGCATAAACCATATGAAGTTTTGTATTTCCTTTCGTATTCTTTCTCTGTGTTCCATTTTGTATAAATTATTATCCACAACATTACTGGTACTTATAAATATTGTATTCATTCATTTGTTACTATACTATTACGTGTGTTTAAATGCATTTGTTATTAACTTAATTAAATGTTCCAGTATATCTTTGTAAGTTCAAAGATTTGCATTTATTACCTAAAGATAGTATTTGGTTATTTCTACTACTCCTATAAACATATAAATGATTTTTGTCAATATACATATTACTAATATTATATTGTACTTGTGTAGTGTATAAATTAGATCAAATATCTGTGCATATATTTACTTGTATTGTATCGTATATAAAAATTATATAACTATATCTGTCAACCCAAACTAAATGATGAACAAATCTCCGTGTAAAAAACTACATACTATACATATTCATACTACAGTGTTATTATTTATACTAAATAAAATTAATATCAATCAATCAAATGGTCAGTGATGTAAAATAAGATTACCTACGCGAACAAACAAGTACTTGTAAGTAATACGTGTAACAAAAACAGAATGATATTGGTAGAAAAATACTAATGACAAAGCAAGCTGATATACTCCTTATGTGTAAGTATACTACTAATATACATACTTGAAATTACATTACACATTACTTATATATGTTGTTATACTCAACCAAAACTATGTCGAATCAAAGGCAAATAAAAATATTATTGGTGTCTTCTTTCGTAAAAAAATCCTGCAAATGGCAATCATTTTTATTTACATGTGTAAAATCTCATAAATACAAATATTTTTAAAACCCGACAAAACGGCCGTAGTAGCCTTATTCATAATATAATCATTTTTGGAGATTTTCATAGTCGAGCGTCCGTTTAAATGGGACAAATTATATTTATCATATTGTAAGTCTGTAGGTTCTAGCATTCTCACTCACATGGAACATTTTCCTTTTTTCGGGTGTACTTATTGTATCGGCGTACTTTAACATTTTTTTCACATTTTTGGAGATTTCCATAGTCGAGCGTTCGTTTAAATGGGGCAAATTATATTTATCATATTTTAAGTCTGTAGGTTACAGAATTTTCAGTAATGTAAGACATTTTCCTTTTTTCGGGGTGTACTTATTTTATCGGTGTAGTTTAACATTTTTTTCACTTTTAGGTGTACATTCATTTTCTTCATTTAAAAAAATAATCACACAGGAATTACGATTTGGATGAGTCATATTTTTGCAGACAGAGCGGTGCATTTATATCGCAGCTAAAGAGCTATGGTGTAGAAATCGAATGGAGCGAAAGGATTGTATAGCGTGAACTTGAAAAGGATTGAAAAATGTGGTCTTGTAAATAAAAGTTATCATTGCCCTTGTGAATTCATTGAAAAACAAGAGTGTTATTAGTTTTGCTGAGTTCGGTATGTTTTCACAACCCCATCATTTCAAGTGTATCGGCTGTGATCGTCAATTTAGCGGATAAGAGAGGCTGTCAAAGAAAAATCCATTTCGGCTGCCACCAACGTTGTATATATATGTACATATTGAAACCACAATGAAATGAAAGGATGAGGAAAATGGGGAAATGATGTAGTTGGAGTAAAATGAGGGGGAATGGAGATAGAGATTACTTAAAGTACACGTACAAGCTTAACACATCAAACAGGCTAGTAAGCATCTAACAGTGCGTAAACACAAAATGTCTCAATGTACATATCTTAAACTTCTACCCAACCAAATACATGAAATACACACTACATAGGATATATTTACACGTACCTATTAGTACTATCCTAATACCGGTAAAGGTACATTAGTATATATTGCTCTGCCGGTGCTATTACCTACAAACACATAAAGATATTGAGACGTATATAAACTTTTTGTAGTAGGGTTGGTTCGCTTTGTGTAGTAAAACTCACAGGAGAATCAAAACACTCACTTGTTGTGTAAGTGTGCACACAATAGGGGAAAACTGTTTTACGTTTTACTTTTACCCAATACACAAATCGAAGCACACACAGGTCAATCCTGTTCAGAGTACTGTACATGTATGCAGCCATGGATTCAGAAGGGGTTTCCATTCTTCACGTGTTGTAGTTAACAAAAGACTGCATTCCTATAAATGGATTTTTTTCTGCATTATTTATCTTGCATTCCACTGTACGTACATAACATACTGTAGCAATTCCACTTCTATTCAAAGGATTTCTGTCGTCTCCAGTGGAGAAATACAAAAGAAGACTACAGATTTTCCAAAATTTCACTTCCTCTTCCCTCTCTCCTCTGGATCAAAAATACATACAATGTGAATTTTGCATACAAATGCATTACATGTGTGTGTCCTTAGACGTCTAAACATACATAATAGTATATGTACATCCTATTAAAACTGAAATGGTCAAACTTAACATAAACATACACACACAATAGAAAAGAAAGCAAATAAAGAACAAAAATAAAATATTTCGGAGATTTTCCTTAAGAAAGAATTCGTAAAATACCGATAGAGCATACACAGTGCAAACACAACACAGAGTAGGTATAGTATAAGATCTCGAGTGCCAGTGCATACAAAGATCTTTTTACGGAGTAAAACAACAATACTGACTTTCGTGGGCATTCTCTGTGTTCAAACGGATTTCTTTCCATGTCTTTTCTTCACACACGTTGGAATCTCTCTTGTATGTTCTCCTTAAGCGCATATATTGTGTAGGAAGTATGGATGTACGAAGCTACTTCCGAAATCAAACATGCATGAATGCAAGGATAGTACATGCGGCATCCTCTTTTATTTAGAAAGAAGCACAGATGGAACAAGTTCAATTCAAGGTTCTTCTGTCAAGTTGCGACTTCTATTATATAGCTACAACTGACAGTTCTCTCTGTTGTGAATGATTGTGTGTGTGTGTCTTTCTCTCTCTCTCTTTCTACACTACACACCCTATCCCTTTTCTCTATATCAAAAACGTCGTCGTCGCTGTCGACATCAAAACCACGAGGCACTATATATACTCCTTATATGTACCTCCTTAAACACAATACGAAGATCCTCAAAAATATATCTACCTACTAGCTACAAAACCTAACTTTTTAGCAAACGGGAAAAAAGATAAGACACTTTCTCTCTCTCTCTCTTTCCCGATACGAACCTACCTACTAACTGTACAGTTACAATAACACTACGTATATGGGATCTAGACACAACACGACAGTTTACTAGACATATCTTTTTTGCGATTTATTTACATTGTTAATGCATAGTAAATGCAATGCAAAGCAACTACCAACTATTCACGACTGTTCTAACTGCACCAGTGTATTTCTTGTGTAGACATTCCTACTTATTTGCAATCTATTTATATATGGAGTGTGTACTATGTGTCAGCATGAGGCTTAGAAAATGTTCCTATATGCATTTACACAGCTTCATGCATGATATCATGTGTAGTATGTATAGTAGTAGCGTATATATAGGTAGTTTTCTATGTGTGGTAGCAAATAGCATCATAACAGTAGCAGCTACGTTATTTTGTGTAGACAATGCCGTTGATGTTGATGTAGTGTGTATGTGTGTGTGGAGTGTGCACGTGTGTGTGTGTACTACGCGAAAGAGTCAAGGAACAAAACGAATAGTAGAGTAAACGGGAGTGAGTCTCTGTGGAATTCCACAGACATTTGTCCCAAAGGACTTTCTTTTCTCTTCACAAAACTTTCTTCTTTTGTTTAGTGTAGTAGTGCATTGAAGCCTGTAGTGTAGTGTGTGTAGAAGCTTTATAGAGGTAAAAACTGGTGTAATGCAAAGGTAGATTGGTATGAAGGTAGACTGTGTATATAGAAGTAGACAGTGGAGGTAAGTATTTTGTGTTGAGCTCGTCTCTTTTTCTTTTTATATATTATACGACATCACATCACCATCTCACCCTTTATTCTCTTACTTTTATTTTCTTGCACAATTCTTTTTCAAAGATATAATAGGCTTTTGGATGGTAGGCTCTACGCAGTTTTCTTTTTCGGTTCATCTTCCAACTGAATTTACTTCTGTTGTGTTTTGTGTACATTATATGCATGTCTCTCTCTCTCTGTATGTGTATCGTCCACACATAGGACGAGGAGTTGTCACTATGGGATGTAGTACAAAGTAGGTAGTGACGCTTTCTTTCTTCCTTTCTCTCTGTCAGTAAATATGCATTTGAAATACACAATTACTATATAAGGTAAAAGGATAGAGGTAAAGTAGGTATATTACTATACTTTAGTACACGCATGTACATGATGTGAGGGGAATACACAGGGCAGTTAATAATTCTCGTATTTTCCTTTATGCGTCGTGCTTTACCATTTGTCACTGTGCCTGTGTGTTCAAGCACGCGAATGTACAAGGGAAGTACATGGATATTAGATTTGTTGTGAATGACGAGGTTATTTATAGCGAACAAGAGATGATACCTCTTTCTCATCTTATATTTACTCGTGGAGTGGAGTAGATATGTATACGTTGCGTATAGGTAGTAGATATGTAGTTTCAACAATTTTTTTGAAACTTATTTTGGATAGTAAAAATGCTGAAAAGTAGTGCGTGAAATCTTTTTGGCAATATTTTCCCATTATTTGTAATATGATCCAATAGTATTGAGTTGCTATTTATTATGCAGTCCGTTCGTACATCGTATGCACACACAATCCTTTTCAAAACTTGAATTTCATTGTAGAGAGCTTCATAAACTGAAAAGACAATATTGCATACTCTTTGGGATATGACACAACCAAATATATAATACGTATATATATATATTATAGCTTAGAATTGCTGAATCTACTTAAGAATATTTAACAAAAATCTAATTAACAATATGCAAGGATCGTTAACGATCCTTGTTAACTTCTTTACATGTCAACAATCCTTGAACAATATGTAATTAGACTGTTGTAGTAACTATAATAGAATATGCAGAAAAATATTTATTTGTTGTTTTACTCTATCTGTAAAACATGTGCTTTATCGGCCACTGTTTTCTTCAACCTGTCAAATGATGGAAGAAGGGAATATTACACGATGCATTAAAATTAAAGACGGCGCACTTTAGGTAAATGTACATGTATATGGGCATACATTTTACTGAATTTTTCCAGTAGAAAAGAAGTTTCAAAAAATAGGATCTCCCGAATGTTTATTAAGTAGCGGAAGCTACTTTATAAAAATGGTGAATACGTCCGTCCGTCCGTCCGTCCGTCCGTCCGTCCGTGACCTCTATAACTTACGAACGGATGAATAGAATTGGTTC